>JAHIAM010003162.1:0-21001 GCA_021605205.1 Aegilops longissima
TTTTGAATTTGTGAACAATTTTTGAAACATGAGCAAATTTTTCTAAACATGAAAAATCGTCGAAAAGTTGGAACACTTTTTAAAATACTCGAACATTTTTGGAATTTGTGAACTAATTTTTGAAATGGGAACATTTTTTGATATTCAGATTTTTTGGCGGGGATTTGTGAACAAAATTTTGAAACAAGAACATTTTTCAAAATTTGATAACAATTTTTCGATTTCATTGACAAACTGTTTTAAAATGCCAATATTTTCTCACTTTCGTAAAAAAATGGATTTGTGAACGATTTTTGTAGATCCCAATGTTTTTCGGAAAAGAGAAAAACGAAAACAAATAAGAAAGAATAAAAGATACGGAAAAAAGGAAGAAAAAATAAACAGAAAAGGAAACAAAAAAGTAAAGAAAAAACCATATGAGGAACTTTCTAGACATTTCCCAAAACAAGAAACACCGCTGGGAACCTTCTTGGAGTTTCGCAAAATCAGAACTGCAAGCGATGCGAACAGTAGTTGATGGGCCGACCCAAGTTTCCGTGCGCCTGTGCGATGACCCGACTCTTTGACGCAGAGCCCCAGTTTTCAGCGTATTCCGAGAACTTTTATTTCTGCACAAAAACAATACCACGGTAGTTCTACTGAAAACAGCGTCAATCCGTGTTAGTTCTAACCAAATCATACCATAATCATGTAAAAATATTATAAACATGGCATGAATACATAAAAAATTATAGATATGTTGAAGACGTATCAAGCATCCCCAAGCTTAATTCCTGCTCGTCCTCGAGTAGGTAAATGATAAAAACATAATTTTTAATGTGGAATACTATCGAACATATTTATCAATGTAATCTTCTTTATTGTGGCAAAAATATTCAGATCCATAAGATTCGAAACAAAAGTTTAATATTGACATAAAAACAATAATACTTCATGCATACTAACAAAGCAATCATGTCTTCTCAAAATAACATGGCCAAAGAAAGATATCCCTACAAAATCATATAGTCTGGCTATGCTCTATCTTCATCACACAAAATATTTAAATCATGCACAACCCCGGTTTCAGCCAAGCAATTGTTTCATACTTTAGTATTCTCAAACTTTTTCAACTTTCACGCAATACATGAGCGTGAGCCATGGACATGGCACTATATGTGGAATAAAATTGTGGTTGTGGAGAAGACAAAAAAGGAGAAGATAGTCTCACATCAACTAGACGTATCAACGGGCTATGGAGATGCCCATCAATAGATATCAATGTGAGTGAGTGGGGATTGCCATGCAACAGATGCACTAGAGCTAGAAGTTTATGAAAGCTCAAAAAAAAAACTAAGTGGGTGTGCATCCAACTTGCTTGCTCACGAAGACCTAGGGCATTTTGAGGAAGCCCATCATTGGAATATACAAGCCAAGTTCTAGAATGAAAATTCCCACCAGTATATGAAAGTGACAACATAGGAGACTTTCTATCATGAAGATCATGGTGCTACTTTGAAGCACAAGTGTGGAAAAAGGAAGTAACATTGCCCCTTCTCTTTTTTTCTCTCATTTTTTATTTGGGCCTTCTTTTTTTTATCGCCTCTTTTTTTTCGTCCAGAGTCTCATCCCGACTTTTGGGGGAACCATAGTCTCCATCATCCTTTCCTCACATGGTACAATGCTCTAATAATGAAGATCATCACACTTTTATTTACTTACAACTCAAGAATTACAACTCGATACTTAGAACAAAATATGACTCTATATGAATGCCTCCGACGGTGTACCTAGATGTGCAATGAATCAAGAGTGACATGTATGAAACAATTACGAAAGGTGGCTTTGCCACAAATACGATGTCAACTACATAATCATGCAAAGCAATATGACAATGATGGAGCGTGTCATAATAAACGGAACGATGGAAAGTAGCATGACAATATATCTCGGAATGACTATGAAAATGCCATAATAGGTAGGTATGGTGGCTGTTTTGAGGAAGGTAATGGTGGGTGTATGGTACCGGCGAAAGTTGCGCGACACAAGAGAGGCTAGCAATGGTGGAAGGGTGAGAGTGTGTATAATCCATGGACTCAACATTAGTCATAAAGAACTCACATACTTATTGCAAAAATCTACAACTCATGAAAACAAAGTACTACACGCATGCTCCTAGGGGAAGGGTTGGTAGGAGTTCACCATCACACGATCCCGACCTCCAATCATAAGGAAGACAATCAATAAATGAATAATGCTCCAACTTCATCACATAACGGTTCACCATACGTGCATGCTACGGGAATCACAAACTTTAACACAAGTATCTCTCAAATTCACAATTACTCTACTAGCATCACTCTAATATCACCATCTTCATATCTCAAAACAATCATAAAGAATCAAACTTCTCATAGTATTCAATGCACTTCATATGAAAGTTTTTATTATATCCCTCTTGGATGCCTATCATACTAGGACTAAACTTATAAACCAAGCAAATTACCATGCTGTTCTAAAGACTCTCAAAATAATATAAGTGAAGCACGAGAGTTCACCTATTTCTTCAAAATAAAACCACCACCGTGCACTAAAAAGATATAAGTGAAGCACTAGAGCAAATGAAAAACTACTCAGGAAGATATAAGTGAAGATCAATGAGTAGTCGAATAATTGGGCAACTATGTGAAGACTCTCGAACATTTAAGAATTTCAGATATTGGGATATTATTCAAACAGCAAGAAAAACAAAATAAAACAAAATGACGCTCCAAGCAAAACACATATCATGTGGTGAATAAAAATATAGCTCCAAGTAAATTTACCGATGAACGAAGATGAAAGAGGGGATGCCATCCGGGGCATCCCCAAGCTTAGGCTCTTGGTTGTCCTTGAATATTACCTTGGGGTGCCTTGGGCATCCCCAAGCTTAGGCTCTTGCCACTCCTTATTCCATAGTCCATTGAATCTTTACCCAAAACTTAAAAACTTCACAACACAAAACTCAACAGAAAATCTCATAAGCTCTGTTAGTATAAGAAAATAAATCACCGCTTTTGGTACTGTTATGAACTCATTCTAAATTCATATTGGTGTAATATCTACTGTATTGAAACTTATCTATGGTTCATACCCTCCGATACTACTCATAGATTCATCAAAATAAGCAAACAACACAATGAAAACAGAATCTGTCAACAACAGAACAGTCTGTAGTAATCTGGTAACTTTCCATACTTCTGTAACTCCAAAAATTCTGAAATAATTAGATACACCTGAGCAATTTGTGCAACAATCCATAGCAAAAATAATCATGTCAAAAACACGTTTCAATATAATTCTGGAAATTATTTACTGAGCCCAAAAGTATCTGATTTTCAGCAGGATCAACACAACTATCACCGCAAACTATTCTAAAGGTCTTACTTGGCACTTTATTGAAACAAAACCTATAAAATATGATTACCACGGTAGCATAATCATGCTAAAACACAAAAATAGTAGGGGTAAATATTGGGTTGTCTCTCAACAAGCGCTTTTTTTAATGCCTTTTAGCTAGTCATGATGATTTCAATGATGCTCACGTAGAAGATAAGAATTGAAACATAACGGGAGTATCATGAAGAATATGACTAGCACATTTAAGTCTAACCCACTTCCTATGCATAGGTATTTTGTGATAAAACAACTTATGGGAACAAGAATCAACTAGCATAGGAAGGCAAAACAAGCATAACTTCAAAACTTTAAGCACATAGAGAGGAAACTTGATATTATTGCAATTCCTACAAGCATATACTCCTCCCTCGTAATAATTTTGAGTAGCATCATGAAAGAATTCAGCAATATAACCATCACATAAAACATTATTTTCATGATCTACATGCATAGAAATTTTACTACACTCCACATAAGCAAAATTCTTCTCATTCGGAATAGTGGGAGTAAACTCAACAAAATAACTATCATGCGAGGCATAATCCAATTGAAAATTTAAATCAAGATGACAAGTTTCATGGTTATCATTATTCTTTATAGCATACATGTCATCACAATAATCATCATAGATAGCAACTTTGTTCTCATAATCGATTGGAACCTCTTCTGAAATAGTGGATTCATCACTAAATAAGGTCATGACCTCTCCAAATCCACTTTCATCAATATAATCATCGTAAATAGGAGGCATGCTTTCATCATAATAAATATTCTCATGAAAACTTGGGGGACTAAAAATATCATATTCATCAAACATAGCATCCCTAAGCTTGTGGCTTTGCATATCATTTGCATCATGGATATTCAAGGAATTCATACTAACAACATTGCAATCATGCTCATCATTCAAAGATTTAGTGCCAAACATTTTAATGCATTCTTCTTCTAACATTCGGCACAATTATCGGAATCCTTATTTTCACGAAAGACATTAAAAAGATGAAGCATATGAGGCACCCTCAATTCCAATTTTTTGTAGTTTTCTTTTATAGACTAAACTAGTGAAAAACAAGAAACTAAAAGATTAAATTGCAAGATCTAAAGATATACCTTCAAGCACTAACCTCCCTGGCAACGGCGCCAGAAAAGAGCTTGATGTCTACTACGCAGCCTTCTTCTTGTAGACGTTGTTGGGCCTCCAAGTGCAGAGGTGTGTAGGACAGTGGCAAATTTCCCTCAAGTGGAAGACCTAAGGTTTATCAATCTGTGGGAGGCGTAGGATGAAGATGGTCTCTCTCAAACAACCCTGCAACCAAATAACAAAGAGCCTTTTGTGTCCCCAACATACCCAATTGTATAGGTGCACTAGTTCGGCGAAGAGATGGTGATACAAGCGTAATGTGGATGGTAGATATATGTTTTTATAATCTGAAAATATAAAAACAGCAAGGTAGCAAGTGACAAAAGTGAGCGAAAACGGTATTGCAATGCTTCGAAACAAGGCCTAGGGTTCATACTTTCACTAGTGCAAGTTCTCTCAACAATGATAACATAATTAGATCATATAACAATCCCTCAAAATGCAACAAAGAGTCACTCCAAAGTCACTAATAGCGGAGAACAAACAAAGAGATTATTGTAGGGTACGAAACCACCTCAAAGTTATTCTTTCCGATCAATCCATTGGGCTATTCCTATAAGTGTCACAAACATCCCTAGAGTTCGTAGTAAAATAACACCTTAAGACACAAATCAACCAAAACCCTAATGTCACCTCAAGTATCCGTGGGTATGATTATACGATATGCATCACACAATCTCAGATTCATGTATTCAAACCAACACAAAGAACTTCATAGAGTGCCCCAAAGTTTCTACCAGAGAGTCAAGAGGAACACGTGTGCTAACCCCTATGCATAAGTTCACAAGGTCACGAAACCTGCAAGTTGATCACCAAAACATACATCAAGTAGATCACGTGAATATCCCATTGTCACCACATATAAGCACATGCAAGACATACATCAAGTGTTCTCAAATCCCTAAAGACTCAATCTGATAAGATAACTTCAAAGGGAAAACTCAATCCATTACAAGAAGATAGAGGGGGAGAAACATCATAAGATCCAACTATAATAGCAAAGCTCGCGGTACATCAAGATTGTGCCGAATCAAGAACACAGAGAGAGAGAGAGAGAGAGAGAGAGAGAGAGAGAGAGAGAGAGAGAGAGAGAGAGAGAGAGAGAGAGAGAGAGGGAGATCACACATAGCTACTGGTACATACCCTCAGCCCCAAGGGTGAACTACTCCCTCATCATCATGGAGGGCACCGGGATGATGAAGATGGCCACCGATGATGATTCCCCCCTACGGCAGGGTGTCGGAACAGGGACCCGATTGATTTTTGGTGCTACAGAGGCTTGCGGCGGCGGAACTACCGATCTAGGTTTTGTTCTGGAAGTTTGGGGATTTATAGGAGGGGTTGGCATCGGTTTCACGTCAGGGGGCCCCACAGGGAGTCCACGAGGCATGGGGCGCGCCCTAGGGGGTGTGTGTCAGGGGGATGGACCCCGGGCAGGCAACGGAACCTGGATCCTCTTCAAAAACAACGGGGCTGGCACCGCCCCTCAATACCGGCACGCGCTTGGCTGGGTCGCTCGACCCGGCCAAGCCCCGCGACCCGGCCAGACTCGCCGACCCGGCAAGACATGTCGACTCGGCCCCAACGACTAGCGCAAGACACCCAAACTCGGCACGACCAAAGCTTCCTCAACAAGCCAGCTCCACCTGTGGCGTGCTCCGCAATCCGGCCACGGGTCAGCTCCCGTCCCATCCAGGCCGTACGATGGGACGAGTCTTCAATCAGCGATGACCAAGGCAACAGTGCCCCGCCCATGCCTCTGGTCAGCAGGAACGAGGTAACAGTGCCCCTCACCTACCCGCTGACCAGGGCCGGCGTGGCTATAGTGCTCCCGCATTCACCGCTGACGACGAGCAAGCGGCAGCCTGACGGAGAGCACTGTACACGACTCGACTCGGCCACGCCCTGACGATCGACAAGACGACGCACAATTCCCCTAGGCATGCGGGGCCCGCATCTAGGGGAACCCGGCGAACCACAAGCCCTCAGCGGGGCCCAGCCCGGGTCCTCGGACACCGACAATACGGACCCACCGACCTGTAACATTACCATTGTACCCCTGGGGGGTTGGTCTATGAAACCCCCAGAGCCCGCGATCAGGCAAGCGGAGAGCAGGAAAACATATACGAGAGAAAAGCAAGTAAGCATAGGACTAGCCACCAAGCAGCAACACCGGGGAGAAGGAGTAGCCCAAGCCTTGGCCAGCTCCCTTCCTCCTCCATACAGCTCCAGGAGCACCATTATACTATCGATCATCCAACTACACTCGACAGGACTAGGGGTATTATCTCTCCGGAGAGCCCGAACCTAGGTATGTCCGGCGTCCCGCGCCCGCTCATGCCAACCTCGCCTCTGGAGCCCACCAGCGCCCTCGAGCCTCCTCCTCTCTTTAGCCATCCCTTGGCATCTGCCGTGCGCCCACCGCGACAGTTGGCGCCCACCGTGGGGCAGCTCGAGGAGCTGGCCGGGAGCATGCTTCAGACGGGGCCCTTCTCCTATACCGACGAGTCCGTCATGCTGGCGGACGACGTTGTCGGCGCGCTTGACGCCTCCTTCGCCGCGTTGCGCATCACCGATGCGCTCGCGGCCGACGAGTACCCCAGCGAGGTGCTCAGCTACTCCGACTCTCCCCTCTCCCTCAGTGGTGGTGTCTCCACCGGGGCAATGGACATCCATGTGGAGGTCTTCGTCACCGGCGATGGCGCCTCCTCCTCGTCGAGCAAGACGAGGAAGGCTGCCGAAGCCAGGGCCGCAGCGGAACAGACCGAGCCGTCCGATCTGTTGCACGCCGTGATGCAGAGCCTCCGCATCCCAATCGGCACCGACGTCGACGCCACCAACGTCGATGAGGCCCGAACCCAGCTCGAGGACAGGCGCCAGCACATGCTGGACCTGTCCGAGACGCTTGCCGCCACTCAGCGCCGCCTGGATGCCTGATACGTCCATTTTGCATCATGCTTTTATATCAATATTTATTGCATTATGGGCTGTTATTACAAATTATATCTCAATACTTATGGCTATTCTCTCTTATTTTACAAGGTTTACCATGAAGAGGGGGAATGTAGGCAGCTGGAATTCTGGCTGGAAAAGGAGCAAACGTTGGAAACCTATTCTGCACAGCTCCAAAAGTCCTGAAACTCCACGAAACAACTTTTTGGAATTAATAAGAATTTCTGAGCGAAAGAAATAGGCCAGGGGGCCCACACCCTGTCCAGGAGACAGGGGCGCGCCCCTATCTCCTGGGCCCTCTAGTGGGCCTCCGGCGTCCATCTTCTGCTATACCATCACTTTTACCCTGGAAAAAATCGTGGGCAAGCTTACGGGACGAAACTCCGCCGCCACGAGGCGGAACCTTGGCGGAATCAATCTAGGACTCCGGTGGAGCTGTTCTGCCGGGGACACTTCCCTCCGGGAGGGGGAAATCATCACCAACGATCCTCTCATCGGGAGGGGGTCAATCTCCATCAACATCTTCACCTCCACCATCTCCTCCCAAAACCCTAGTTCATCTCTTGTATCCAATCTTGTATCAAAACCACAAATTGGTACCCGTGGGTTGCTAGTAGTGTTGATTACTCCTTGTAGTTGATGCTAATTGGTTTACTTGGTGGAAGATTATAAGTTCAGATCCTTTATGCATATTATTACTCCTCTGATTATGAACATGAATATGCTTTGTGAGTAGTTATGTTTGTTCCTGAGGACATGGGTGAAGTCTTGCTATTAGTAGTCATGTGAATTTGGTATTCGTTCGATATTTGATGAGATGTATGTTGTCTTTTCCTCTAGTGGTGTTATGTGAACGTCAACTACATGACACTTCACCATTATTTGGGCCTAGAGGAAGGCATTGGGAAGTAATAAGTAGATGATGGGTTGCTAGAGTGACAGAAGCTTAAACCCTATTTTATGTGATGCTTCGTTAGGGGCTGATATGGATCCATACGCTTAATGCTGTGGTTAGGTTTATCTTAATACTTCTTTTTGTAGTTGCGGATGCTTGCAATAGGGGTTAATCATAAGTGGGATGCTTGTCCAAGTTAGGGCAGTACCCAAGTACCGTTCCACCCACATATCAAATTATCAAAGTACCGAACGCGAATCATATGAACGTGATGAAAACTAGCTTGACGATAATTCCCAATGTGTCCTCGGGAGCTCCTTTATTATTATTAGAATTTGTACAGGCTTATCCTTTGCTACATAAAGGATTGGGCCACCTTGCTGCACTTTATTTACTTTATTTACTTGTTGCTTGTTACTATTTATCTTATCACAAAACTATCTATTACCTACAATTTCAGTGCTTGCAGAGAAAACCTTACTGAAAACTGCTTATCATTTCCTTCTGCTCCTCGTTGGGTTCGACACTCTTACTTATCGAAAGGACTACAATAGATACCCTATACTTGTGGGTCATCAAGACTCTTTTCTGGCGCCGTTGCCGGGGAGTGTAGCGCTTTTGGTGAGTGGAACTTGGTAAGGAAACATTTATATAGTGTGCTGAAATTTTCTGTTACTTGTCACTATGGAAACTAATCCTTTGAGGGGTTTGTTTGGGGTATCTTCACCCCAACCAGAAGAGCAAAGAGATGCTCCTCAACCTACTGAACTTTATGAAAATATTCACTTTGAGATTCCTTCGGGTATTATAGAAAAACTGCTAGCTAATCCATTTGCAGGAGACGGAACATTGCATCCCGATTTACACCTTATCTTTGTGGATTATTTAAGCTTGCAGGTATTCCCGATGATGTTGTCAAAAGGAAGGTCTTCCCTTTATCTTTGAAGGGAGATGCATTGACATGGTATAGGCTATGTGATGATACGAGATCTTGAATTATAAGCGATTGAAGTTGGAATTTCACCAGAAGTTCTATTCTATGCATCTTGTTCATCGTGATCGTAATTACATATATAATTTCTGGCCTCGCGAAGGAGAAAGCATCGCTCAAGCTTGGGGGAGGCTTAAGTCAATGTTATATTCATGCCCCAATCATGAGCTCTCTCGGGAAATGATTATTTTCAAAAAAATTATGCTCGGCTTTCTCTTGATAATCGCAACCTGCTCGATACTTCCTGTGCTGGTTCTTATAGGTTATTTCTGTTAAAATAGGAGATCATTGTTATCATGGCTTACGTGATATGGGTGCTAGCGCTAGTGCGATACCTTATGATCTTTATAAAGAAATTATGCACGACATTGCACCCGTTGAATTAGAAGACATTGATGTTACTATTAAGCTTGCTAATAGGGATACCATTAAACCTATTGGGATTGTTAGAGATGTTGAAGTTTTGTGTGGGAAGGTTAAATAACCTGCTGATTTTCTTGTTCTTGGTTCCCCACAAGATGATTTTTGTCCCATTATTTTGGTAGACCTTTCTTGAATACTGCTAGTGCTAAGATTAATTGTGAAAAGAATATTGTCACTGTTGGCATAGATGGTATGTCTCATGAGTTTATTTTGCTAAGTTTAGTAGACAACCTCGTGAAAGGGAACCACCTAGTAAGGATGAAATTATTGGTCTTGCTTCCATTGCTGTTCCTCCAACTGATCCGTTAGAACAATATTTGCTAGACCATGAAAACGATATGTTTATGAAGGAAAGGGAAGAAATAGATGAAGTGTTTCTTAAACAGGAACCTATGCTGAAACATAACCTTCCCGTTGAAATTCTTGGGGACCCCCCTCCACCCAAGGGTGATCCCGTGTTTGAACTCAAACCATTACCTGATAATCTTAAGTATGCTTATCTTGATAAAAAAGAAATATATCATGTTATTATTAGTGCTAACCTTTCAGAGAAAGAAGAAGAAAGATTATTGAAAACTCTGAAGAAGCACTGAGCAGCTATTGGATATACTCTGGATGATCTTAAGGGCATTAGTCCCACATTATGTCAACACAAGATTTCAGTGGAGCAAGATGCCAAACCAGTTAGAGATCCTCAAAGACGATTAAATCCCAAGATGAAGAAAGTGGTAAGAAAGGAGATACTAAAGCTCCTTGAGGCAGGTATTATTTATCCCGTTGCTGATAGTGAATGAGCAAGCCCTGTCCATTGTGTCCCTAAAAAGGGAGGTATTACCGTTGTTCCTAATGATAAAGATGAATTGATCCTGCAAAGAATTATTACAGGTTATAGGATAGTAATTGATTTCCGTAAGTTAAATAAAGATACTAAGAAAGATCATTACCTTTTACCTTTTATTGATCAAATGCTAGAAAGACTATCCAAACACACACATTTTTGCTTTCTAGATGGTTATTCTGGTTTCTCTCAGATACCTGTGTTGGCGAATGATCAATCTAAAACTACATTTACTTGCCCCTTTGGTACTTTTGCTTATAGACGTATGCCTTTTGGTTTATGTAATGCACCGGCTACCTTTCAAAGATGCATGATGGCTATATTCTCTGATTTTTGTGAAAAGATTTGTGAGGTATTCATGGATGACTTCTTAGTCTATGGATCCTCTTTTGATGATTGTTGGATCAACCTTGATCGAGTTTTGCAGAGATGCGAAGACACTAGTCTTGTCCTGAATTGGGAAAAGTGTCACTTTATGGTTAATGAAGGCATTGTCTTGGGGCACAAGATCTCCGAGAGAGGTATTGAAGTTGATAAAGCCAAAGTTGATGCTATTGAAAAGATGCCATGTCCCAAGGACATAAAAGGTATAAGAAGTTTCCTTGGTCATGCCGGTTTTTATAGGAGGTTCATTAAGGACTTTTCTAAAATATTTAGGCCTCTGACTAATTTATTGCAAAAAGATATTCCTTTTGTCTTTGATGATGATTGTGTAGAAGCGTTTGTAGTACTTAAGAAAGCTTTGATCACTGCACCTATTGTTCAGCCACCTGATTGGAATTTACCTTTTGAAATTATGTGCGATGCTAGTGGTTATGCTGTAGGTGCTGTTTTAGGGCAAAGAGTCGACAAGAAATTGAATGTTATCCAGTATGCTAGTAAGACTCTTGATACTGCCCAGAGAAATTATGCTATTGCTGAAAAAGAGTTCTTAGTAGTTGTGTTTGAATGTGATAAGTTTAGACCTTATATTGTTGATTCCAAAGTTACTATTCACACTGATCATGCTGCTATTAAATATCTTATGGAAAAGAAAGATGATAAGCCTAGACTCATTAGATGGGTTCTCTTGCTCCAAGAATTTGACTTGCATATTATTGATAGAAAGGGAGCTGAGAACCCCATTGCAGATAACTTGTCTAGGTTAGAGAATGTTCTTGATGACCCACTGCCTATTAATGATAGCTTTCCTGATGAACAATTAGTGGTCGTCAATGCTTCTCGTACTGCTCCTTGGTATGCTGATTATGCTAATTACATTGTTGCTAAATATATACCGCCTAGTTTCACATACCAGCAAAAGAAAAAGTTCTTTTATGATTTAAGACATTACTTCTCGGATGATCCACACCTTTATAAAGAAGGAGTAGATGGTGTTATTAGACGTTGTGTGCCTGAGCATGAACAGGAACAGATTCTACGTAAGTGTCACTTTGAATCTTATGGAGGACACCACGCTGGCGATAGAATTGCACACAAGGTACTACAATCTGGTTTTTATTGGCCTACTCTCTTCAAAGATGCTTGTAAGTTTGTCTTATATTGTGATGAATGTCAAAGAATAGGTAACATTAGTAGACGTCAAGAAATGCCTATGAATTATTCTCTTGTTATTGAACCGTTTGATGTTTGGGGCTTTGATTATATGGGACCTTTTCCTGCCTCTAATGGTTATACACATATTTTAGTTGCTGTTGATTACATTACTAAGTGGGTAGAAGCTATTCCAACTAGTAGTGCTGATCATAACACTTCTATTAAAATGCTTAAAGAAGTTATTTTTCCGAGGTTTGGAGTCCCTAGATATCTTATGACTGATGGTGGTTCACATTTTATTCATGGTGCTTTCCGTAAGATGCTCGCTAAGTATGATGCTAATCATAGAATAGCATCTCCTTATCATCCGCAGTCCAGTGGTCAAGTAGAGTTGAGCAATAGAGAGCTCAAATTAATTTTGCAAAAGACTGTATATAGATCTAGAAAGAATTGGTCCAAAAAAACTTGATGATGCATTATGGGCCTATAGAACTGCATACAAAAATCCTATGGGTATGTCTCCTTATAAGATGGTTTACGGAAAAGCGTGTCATTTACCTCTTGAACTTGAACATAAAGCATATTGGGCTATTAAAGAGCTCAATTATAACTTCAAACTTGCCGGTGAGAAGAGGTTGTTTGATATTAGCTCACTTGATGAGTGGAGAACCCAAGCCTATGAGAATGCCAAGCTTTTCAAAGAAAAATTCAAACGCTGACATGATAAGAGGATACAAAAGCGTGAGTTTAACGTAGGAGATTATGTGTTATTATTCAACTCTCGTTTAAGATTTTTTGCAGGAAAACTTCTCTCAAAATGGGAAGGTCCCTACGTTATCGAGGAGGTCTATCGTTTTGGTGCTATAAAAATCAACAACTTCGAAGGCACAAATCCGAGGGTGGTAAACGGTCAAAGAATTAAACATTATATTTCAGGTAATCCTATCAATGTTGAAACTAATATTATTGAAACCATAACCCCTAAGGAATACATAAGGGACACTTTCCAGAAAGTTCCAGACTCCGTAAAGGTATAGGTATGTGGTACGGTAAGTAAAACGACTCCAAAACAACTCTAATGGAAATTTTTATCAGTTTTGATTATTTAAGAATTTTAGGAAGAAAGAAGTAGTACGAAAGGGACACGAGGCTCCCACGAGAGAGGAGGGCGCGCCCCCCTGTCTCGTGGGCACCTCGTGTGCCTCCCGGACTCCATTTTCTTGTATGTTACGTATTTTGGTCGGTAAAAATTCATTATATATACTCCCGAAGGTTTTGACCACCGTATCACGCAAATATCCTCTATTTTCGTTTCGAGCTGTTTCTGTTGCAGAATAAAGCAAGATGTCTTCTCAGGAGTCAACTGGGGAGAGCCGGGTGTCTCACCCAACGCCAGGTCCAGGAGCAAACAGCGACGCCTATCACTTTGGATCATCAACGGAGGATGAGACGGAGGCTGATTTGAAAAGGATAGATGCCATGGAGGAAGATCAAGAAGTTACCTCTTGTCTCCGAGCAGAATTTACTATGGGGGTACTACCTAGCCTGGCTGTCCCTGCTTCGGTCATCCCTTCCAACTCTAGATTTCTTTCTTATGAAAATATGAAAAAGAGTTTTACCTGTTCTCCAGAAGCTATGCAGCACCCTTGGGTAAAAGGAGCTTTGGCCGTTACGGGCAAGCTCCGTAAAGAAATTATGGACCTCAAACAACAAGTCAATAAGCTCGAGGAGGAGAACCGTATCCTGAAGGGCATCATTGCCAAGAAGATCATAACACCAACTGTGAAGAAGGAGAAATAATCACATGGGTATGGGCACTCCCCTTGG
Organism: Aegilops longissima; assembly: GCA_021605205.1. Classification (NCBI taxonomy): domain Eukaryota; kingdom Viridiplantae; phylum Streptophyta; class Magnoliopsida; order Poales; family Poaceae; genus Aegilops; species Aegilops longissima. The sequence goes on from JAHIAM010003162.1 coordinate 14,021, forward strand.
CAACTGCCAAGCTTGGGGGAGGTGCCCCGGTATCGTATCACCATCACACTCCTATCTTTACCGCTTTATTTAGTTCGATCCTTTAGTAGTATCTTGATCTAGTAGATTGAAGTTTAGATATCAAGTAGTTTTGAGTTTTGCTTTGTGATCTCTTTATGTAATCGAGTCCGTGTGCTATCTATAATAAAGATTAGTGTTGAGTCAAGGGATTTGCTATGTTGCTATGATCTTGAGAAAGTAGAAAGAATAAAAGAGTTCATATTGATCTTATGGATAGTGATAACTTCACACATAGAAAGTATGAGGCATAAAAATTGTTGAGAGTTGATGAACGTAGCCTTGGTCATCGTTGCAATTAATAGGAAGTGATAAGGAAAGAGGGATTCACATATAAATATATTATCTTGGACATCTTTTATGATTGTGAAGCACTCATTAAGTATGACATGCTAAAAGAGTTGATGTTGGACAAGGAAGACAACGTAATGGTTTATGTTTTCTGACATCTCAGTTAAAGTATATTGTCATTGACCTTCCAAACATGTTGAGCTTGCCTTTCCCCCTCATGCTAGCCAAATTCCTTGCACCAAGTAGAGATACTACTTGTGCTTCCAAATACCCTTAAACCCAGTTTTGCCATGAGAGTCCACCATACCTACCTATGGATTGAGTAAGATCCTTCAAGTAAGTTGTCATCGGTGCAAGCAATAAAAATTGCTCTCTAATTATGTATGCCTTATTAGTGCAGAGAAAATAAGCTTTGTATGAACTTGTTGCGGAAGTAATAAAAGCGACGGACTGCATAATAAAGGTCCACATACAAGGGGCAATATAGAGTGACATTCTTTTGCATTAAGATTTCGTGCATCAACCCTAAAGCAGCATGACAACCTCTCGCTTCCCTCTGCGAAGGGCCTATATTTTACTTTATGTTTTACTTTATGCTTGAGTCAAGGTGATCTTCACCTTTCCTTTTATTTTATCCTTTGGCAAACTTCGTGTTTGAAAGATCATGATATATATATATATATATATATATATATATATATATATATATATATATATATATATATATATATATCCAATTGGATGTAAGTTAGCATAGGCTATTATTGGTGACATCACCTAAAGGTGAATACGTTGGGAGGCAACACAATGAGCCCCTATCTTTCTCAGTGTTCGGCTGAAACTCTATAACCACAAGTACTGCGTGAGTGTTAGCAATTATAAGAGACTACGAGATAGTTGAGTATGTGAGCTTGCTGAAAAGCTCTATTATTGATTCTTTCTGATGTTACGATAAATTGCAATTGCTTCAATGACTGAGATTATAGCTTGTTAGTTCCCAATGAAGTTTTTGAACCATACTTGACATTGTGAATTGCTTGTTACTTGATCGTAGGAAATCATATGACAAAATCTATATATGTTTTTGTTATTAGAATGATCATGATGCCCTCATGTCCATATTTCATTTTTTTCGACACCTCTATCTCTAAATATGTGGACATATTTTTCGATTTCGGCTTCCGCTTGAGCACAAGCGAGGTCTAAGCTTGGGGGAGTTGATACGTCCATTTTGCATCATGCTTTTATATCAATATTTATTGCATTATGGGCTGTTATTACACATTATATTTCAATACTTATGGCTATTCTCTCTTATTTTACAAGGTTTACCATGAAGAGGGGAATGCCGTCAGCTGGAATTCTGGCTGGAAAAGGAGCAAACGTTGGAAACCTATTCTGCACAGCTCCAAAAGTCCTGAAACTCCACGAAACAACTTTTTGGAATTAATAAGAATTTCTGAGCGAAAGAAATAGGCCAGGGGGCCCACACCCTGTCCAGGAGACAGGGGCGCCCCCCCCCCCCTATAGGGCGCCCCTATCTCCTGGGCCCCCTGGTGGGCCTCCGGCATCCATCTTCTGCTATATCATCACTTTTGCCCCGGAAAAAATCGTGGGCAAGCTTACGGAACGAAACTCCGCCGCCACGAGGCGGAACCTTGGCGGAATCAATCTAGGGCTCCGGTGTAGCTGTTTTGCCGGGGACACTTCCCTCCGGGAGGGGGAAATCATCACCAACGTCATCACCAATGATCCTCTCATCGGGAGGGGGTCAATCTCCATCAACATCTTCACCAGCACCATCTCCTCCCAAAACCCGAGTTCATCTCTTTTATCCAATCTTGTATCAAAACCACAAATTGGTACCTGTGGGTTGCTAGCAGAGTTGATTACTCCTTGTAGTTGATGCTAATTGGTTTAATTGGTGGAAGATTATAAGTTCAGATCCTTTGTGCATATTATTACTCCTCTGATTATGAACATGAATATGCTTTGTGAGTAGTTACGTTTGTTCCTGAGGACATGGGTGAAGTCTTGCTATTAGTAGTCATGTGAGTTTGGTATTCGTTCGATATTTTGATGAGATGTATGTTGTCTTTTCCTCTAGTGGTGTTATGTGAACGTCGACTACATGACACTTCACCATTTTTTGGGCCTAGAGGAAGGCATGGGGAAGTAATAAGTAGATGATGGGTTGCTAGAGTGACAGAAGCTTAAACCCTAGTTTATGCGTTGCTTCGTTAGGGGCTGATATGGATCCATACGCTTAATTCTGTGGTTAGGTTTACCTTAATACTTCTTTTTGTAGTTGCGGATGCTTGCAATAGGGGTTAGCCATAAGTGGGATGCTTGTCCAAGTTAGGGCAGTAACCAAGTACCGGTCCACCCACATATCAAATTATTAAAGTACCGAACGCGAATCATATGAACGTGATGAAAACTAGCTTGACGATAATTCCCAATGTGTCCTCAGGAGCTCCTTTATTATTATTAGAATTTGTCCAGGCTTATCCTTTGCTACATAAAGGATTGGGCCACCTTGCTGCACTTTATTTACTTTATTTACTTGTTGCTCGTTACTATTTATCTTATCAAAAAACTATCTATTACCTACAATTTTATTGCTTGCAGAGAAAACCTTACTGAAAACCGCTTATCTTTTCCTTCTGCTCCTCGTTGGGTTCGACAATCTTACTTATCGAAAGGACTACGATAGATCCCCTATACTTGTGGGTCATCAATGCCGCTCAGCTGGAGCGCAATGCCGCCTACGGGTTCACGCCCGCCGCGGCCGAGCCAAGCCGGGCCGCCGACATGCGTGCCCGGGGAGGCGCGATCGGCCGGGCCCTCGGCGCCGTCCCAACCGTCTACAAGACCCCAGCGAAGAACATGCGCACTTCCCAGGCAGCTGCAGCCGGCCTGGACCAGCTCACGGGTGAGGAGCTGAAAGAGCGCATCAGGCGGATGCGCGAACTCCTCCATGCCGCCAACACCCAGCAGGACCGCCTCAACCAGCTCGCCAAGCCGATGGGATCCGGCTTTGCCCGCCTTGGCGGGCCCGGAGAACTTCTTCACACCGCTTCCTCGCCACCCCGGGAGGCGCACTCCTGCCGAGTCCGGACTCGGCGCGACCGGTCGCTACAGCCGCCGGCGGATTGGGCGACGAGCCCATCCCAGAGATCCAGCGCGGACCCGGCCATCATGGCCGACGTCCGGCTCCAACCGACCCGGCCCCCCGTGGCCTGGCCGCAAGTCGACTCGGCCCGCGCGCCATCGACGACGCCGACGCTCGCCACCGCCTTGACCAGCTCGCTCGCTCCCTGGAGGTGGAGGAGAGCGGCGCTATCGGGGCGGCGTGCTTCGGCCCACGCATCCGGGAGGAGCCCTTCCCCAAAGGGTTCATGCTCCCCCGCGACACCCCCATGTACAACGGGACCGTGAAGCCAGAAGACTGGCTCACCGACTACACCACGGCCATTGGCATCACCGGTGCCAATCTTCGTCTCGCGGTGCGCTACGCACCGCTCATGCTCCAAGGGTCGGCCCGCACGTGGTTAAACAGCCTGCCGACGGGCAGCATCAACACGTGGGTGGATTTCGAGGAAGACTTCGTCCGCAACTTCACGGGGACCTACAAGTGGCCCGGCCTCCCTAGCCAGCTTGCCATGTGCATGCAAGGGCCTACGGAGACCGGTCGCGAGTACCTCGCACGCTGGACCGAGCTCCGGAAGAGCTGCGACGGCGTCCATGAAGTCCAGGCGATCCAGTACTTCATCAGCGGGTGCCGAGATGGCACCCTCCTCAAGCACAAGCTCTTACGCTCTGAGCCGGCCAAATGGCCGCGCTCATGGTGAAGGCGGACAAGTACGCCAATGCTGACTCCGCCATGAAGATCCAGGTGGCGCTGGATGAAGCCGGCAAGGCAAAGCCGGTTCCCCCTCCGAAGCCGGCCGGCGAAAGCAGCTGGCAGCAGCATCATTAGAACAACAAGCGCAAGGCCGACCAGCCGGCGCAGCGTCATGACAACTGGCTCATCGCGGCCGCCGAGCCCGCGGCGGACCCGACGGCAAAGCGCTGGCAAACCGGCAAGATGGCATGGCAACCCGCCATGAGCTTCGAGCAGATGCTCGACGCCCCCTGCAAGCACCACATCGGCGCAAGACCCTCCACGCACACGCTTCGGCAGTGCGCCATCACCAAGCGCATCATGAGGGGCAACGTCCCGCCTCCTCTGGCTCCAGCTCCGGGCGCGGGGCAGCCGCCTCCGCCTCCACCGCCGCCTCCAGCTGGCGGCGCGATGCGCGACGACGCCTACCCGGACCAGAACGCGGCCTACGTCATCTTCACCATCCTCGACGATGACAAGCGCAGCGAGCGCCTCCTTTGGCAGGAGGTGAACACCGTCGTCCCGGCCAAGCCGGGGTTCATACATTGGTCGGATCAGCCGATCACCTGGACCCGGGAGGCTCACCCGGCAGTCATGCCGAGTCCGGGTGGTTACGCCCTCGTCCTCAACCCAACCATCGTCACGCGATGCACATCCAAGTTCTCCCGAGTCCTCATCGACGGCGGCAGCAGCATCAACATCCTCTACCACGACACCATGACTGAGGGAGTCCTGGACTAGGGGGTGTCCGGATAGCCGAACTATCATCTTTGGCCGGACTCCTGGACTATGAAGATACAAGATTGAAGACTTTGTCCCGTGTCCGGATAGGACTTTCCTTGGCGTGGAAGGCAAGCTTGGCGATACGGATATGTAGATTTCCTACCATTGTAACCGACTCTATGTAACCCTAACCCTATTCGGTGTCTATATAAACCGAAGGGTTTTAGTCCGTAGGACGAACAACAATCATACCATAGGCTAGCTTCTAGGGTTTAGCCTCTCTGATCTCGTGGTAGATCTACTCTTGTACTACCCATATCATCAATATTAATCAAGAAGGAGTAGGGTATTACCTCCATCGAGAGGGCCCGAACCTGGGTAAAAACATCGTGACCCTTGTCTCCTGTTACCATCCGCCTAGACGCACAGTTCGGGACCCCCTACCCAAGATCCGCCGGTTTTGACACAGACATTGGTGCTTTCATTGAGAGTTCCTCCGCCGTCAGGAAGGATACCTCATCCCGTCTTTAAAGACGATACTATCGCCAAAGGAGCCTTGGCCACTGGTCAGACTCTTTGGGTAGGTGGTTTTCTTATGACCGCCAGTTCGACCACCGCTACCGACGATGACTTCTCGGTCATCGAAACCAATCTTCACGTTAACTCGAACTTGCCGAGCAGTTAGATCGATTGAGCTCTCCTCCGTAAGCGATCTCTTGGATCGCGCCGCCTCTAGGAGTCGCCACAGACTACGACCAGATCGGGCCTAAAACCGATCGAGAGAGATCAACTCTCCCGTGCTACCCATCATGTTGCTGTGGTAGAGGAGCAATACGGCGATTCTTCTTCTATCTTAAGGACTAGCTACGTCTCGATTCCCGATCCCTCCATGCCGGATTCCCGCAGAGGGACGGATGTCGATCAAGCCCTGAACTTAAAGTCAGCAGCGGGTTGGATTCATTGGATAGCATTCAAAATCCAAACTTCCAAGTTCGAAACTTCGGCCCTGAGTCTTAAATTGGACGGGGTTCCGGATCTAGTTCCACCCGCCCACCCAAACATTAGCGATCTATCCCGAATTCGGCAGGAGCCCGCTGAAACAGTACATCATTACTAGGCCAGATTCCTCCTGGTTATGGACAGGATAAAGGACTGCCGAGAGGAGGACGCAATCTCACTTTTCTGCAATAATTGCACGGACAAGGGAATCCTAAACGCCATAAGTCGTCGCGAAATTACACGCTTTGCTGACTTGGTGACCATAGTACAAAAGTACTATGAGATGGAGAGTGCTTGGAAAACCGAAAGTAAATTTTGGGATAATCCGGCCCCGAATACAGCCCTAGTCTGAAATAAAAGGGTGCATCATCACCAAGCACCTGGGTTAAACATCAAAAAACAAAAACCCCCTAAAGGGCACGAAACCGTACTGGAGGGTTGGCTAAACGGACCCTGCAAAATTCATAGCACAGAGGGCGCCACCCCAACTCATAGCCTTCGAGCATGTTGGATACTACGGCAGGTGGCCAAAAGTGGCGAAGAGCTTCTAGCCTCAGAATCCCAGCCCAGCAACACCAGTACGGTATTAACAGTCTTCGAGACTTTCGCATCAAATAACATGCGGAAACGAACACTCCGCAACCTTGCCGAAGTCTACTAAGTAGCAACAATAAATCCATGGAGGACACGGCTATTACCTTTAATGCCGTGATTTAACCCAAATTCAACAGCCCGAGCACCAGCCGCATTGGTCCTCAGTCCAATAGTGGATGGCTTTACTTTACTAAGGTACTCATGGATGGCGGCAGCGGACTAAACCTCATCTACGAGGAAACCCTCCGAAAATGGAAATAGACTGGAACCGCATTGAGCGAAGCAACACAACCTTTAGAGGAATAATCCCTAGCCGGGAAGGATGCTGCACAGGAAAAATCACATTGGACATAGTGTCCGCTCGCGCGACAATTACAGGTCCGAGGAGGTCACATTTCAAGTGGCCCCGCTCAGCAGCGGATATCACGCTT
>JAHIAM010003163.1:0-30494 GCA_021605205.1 Aegilops longissima
TCAAGGCCGGAGGTGGCGGCCGGGGTCGATAAGAGCCCACGAGTCGCGATGCTCGGGAGGTCCCCTTTAGCGCTCAAGCAGCCATCATACGGTGAGAAAAAGGAAGCGGCGTTGCCAACATGGGATTGCATTAGGTGCGGCGGTGCTGCGATAGCTAGTATTTCGGAGGATGACTTATCTTAGGAGTCGAGGAACCGCCTCTTGAGTCTTGGCGTTAGGTCCGCGCCGGCGGTGAGGAGTTGCCGGCCGAGGTCCCCGTGCCTCTTCCCTCTCGCCTTACTCCCCTTTCTGCTCTCGTCCTCGGGTCCGGCCCTCCATGAGCTCGGCCGTCGGCTGGTATGCCGGTCGCGATCCGTGGACAAGGCCGGAGGTGAGGGCTGGAGAGCGGTGGGAGTCCATGAGTCGCGATGCTCGGGTAAACCCCCTTTAACGTGCCAGCGGTTCTGCAGACGAGTGAAGGAGACATCGTGAAGGCCTTGCCTGACACTGCTCCTTGAAGAGATCCTGCAGGTTCATCATAAGAAGAATGAGAGTTCGCCATGACAATCGATAGTCCGCCGTTGGTTGCTCTGGAGGGGTGATGAGGCACTGAAGGCTTGACGAGGTGGTGCCTTGCGGGGCTGCCGCGGCCAGAGCTCAGCCATTCAGGTTTGTCAACGTTGCGGGGACGGACCCATGCATAGCGTCGTGCCGTTAAGGAGCAGCTCCATCGGTTGGTGTCAATCGGCGGGCGATTAGGTCAAACACGTTAATCACGAAGGGCAAATCCATTTAGATAAGGCGAGAAGGCGAACATCATTGGGTCGGGCCCGGCGACTTAGGGATGGCGCAGGCAGGCGCCCCAATAAAGTAAACTAGAAACATGAATCAAAGGACACATGCTGCGAGAGCGGACCCAGCGGCTGGGAATGATGCAGCCACAGAGGCACTCCGGCTGAAAATGAAACTTCGAAGGGCGTCACTGGTGATGTTGGAGACCAAGGGATCTTTGAAGTAGCGGGCGTGCGTGCGCTCTGAAGCCGATCTTCCTGAGCCCCAGGCTCGGGAGCCTCGGGAGGCTCGGGCGCTAGTGGCTCTCGCGGACCATCTCCATCTCCCGAGGACTGCTGAGCGCCTGGCCACTTGAGCCTCGAGGATGCTCCTCATGGCGGCAGTGTTGCGGCAGCCGTGTTCGACAAGCCGTGAGCCTGCGAACATAGCTGATGGGTGGACCTTCCACGGCGTCCCAGCGTGAGGGCAGGCGCTCACGAGGCGGCTCGGTTGAGCCACAGTATGTCGATCTGGGCGCAGCCCACCATCCTCGCTGGATGGGGAGCTCGGCAGCTAAGCGGGCTGCTACTCATGACTCTTGACTCCTGCAGCTCTGAATGATTTTCTTGGCCAGACTCGAGGTTTGGCCCTCCTTGCCTTGCTCCTTCTGAGAAACGTGCTGAAACGCCTCAAGTGGTGCCCGGCGCCTCCCTCGTGATCTTAGCAAAGTCGGTGGCCCTCCGGAGAGGCCCCGAGCCTTGCTCGAGGAGGCGCCGAGGCGCCTTCCTATCTGACGAAGGGCGCCCACAGGAATGGCGCGGACTCTGAGGCCTGCCTCCCGAGGGCTATGACCGGGGATGTCTTCTTCTTCTTAGGGACCACCTCGGGAAGCCCTCCGCTCCTGCGATCTTTATCTTCAACTGACGCGGCTTGAAAATCACGCTCTAGGGAACACACTGCGTCTCTCTCTGCACAAGGCACCGTGAGTCTCTCTCTGCACAAGGCACCGTGATGACTCCACCGCTTCCTGGTATCTTGAGGACATTGTAGCCATGATGGGTCACGACCATGAACTTGGCCAGGGCTGGATACCCGAGGATGGCATTGTACGACAGGCGAATGTGAGCGACATCAAAGTCAATGAGCTCGGTCGCGGTGGTTGTCAGCGTCCGAAGGTCCGAAGGAAAGGCGGACCTGCCTATCGGGCTGTGGAACCATCGGTGACTCGGAGAAAAGCTTGGTTGGCTGAAGCTGATTGTATGGCACTTGGAGATTGTTGAATGTCTCGGCGGACGGGACATTAAGCCTGCTCCGCCATCGATGAGGTCTGGTGACTTGCACATTGTTGATGATTGGGGAACAAAGCATCGGGGAGGACTCGGCTGGTGGCTCGCACTTGAGCTGATCCGCTGGCCAGGCTGAATGTGATGGCGCCTGACCACTGAGGGGGCATGTGGCTTCTATCACAGGGAGGACTGCTTTCATTTCGCGAGGCGAGCTGCTTGAAGATCTATTTGAGAGGCTGGGGCAGGCTCCGCCCGGGATGCAAGCGATTCTTGGCAGCTCTGAAGCCCCAGCCCTCGTCTGATGATGGTCTTCATTTCTCCTTGGCTGCGATGGCGGAGGAGGGCCTGCGTTGCCTTGTGGGGCGATCCTCGCGAGGCTGATCCCTCGGCCTCACTCACAGGCGGGTCCTCAACCTCCCTCGCGAGGCTGATCCTGCCAGCGGTCCTCGCGAGTCGGTCACGCCACCCTTGGCGAGACCCGCAGTCTTCCCATCGTCCTCCACCTCTTCCTCCTCCTCGGCCATAGCCCGGTCGCTCTTGCTCGGGCGTCGGCCACCTACGTCTCGCCTGACCACTGAGCTCTTGGCATTACGTTGGTGTTGTGGGTGTGGAGGTGCGTGGTACCTCTTGATACCTGCCCTTGGATGACTCGGTGATCCCTTCCATGCTTGGTGTGCGGCTCTGCTGCAAGCACAGCAGCCCTTATGCTTCACGTCCTTGACCTTGGGCTTCTTCTCTTCTGGAGTCGGCGGCCGGCAGCTCGAGAAGGGAAAGGCGTCCTTCCTCAGCCTGGCGCGCAGTTAGCCAAGTTGAACAACAACTCGATGATGTGCACGAGGTCTTCATGGAGAGCTCTTCCTTCATCTTGACGTCACGCACACCGTCGGAGAAGGCTGAGATGATGACCTCCTCAGACACCCTAGGGATCTTAAGGCGAGCGTTGTTGAAACGTTGGATGAACTTTTGCAAGGTCTCCCCTGACTGCTGCGTGATGCGGCGCAAGTCACTCATGGTCGGGAGCCGATCGCGGGTGCCTTGGAAGTTGGCGATGAATCGGTGCGCATCTCGTTCGAAGGAAATCGTGCGAGCCGAGGTTCGGGAGCAGTGCGGACACCGTCCTTGAGCGCCATGGGGAAACCAGTTCGCCATGACCTTCTCGTCCGTTGGCGGCTTGATGCCCAGCTCATAGAGCTGGAGGAACTCCGCAAGGTCAGCCGTGCCATCGTGGCGTGAGGCAGGTCGAGCTTGAACTTGCGGCCAGGCCATGTTGCGCAGCTTGGCGGTGAAAACACGACGACTGCGATGGCCACGGAGGCCTTCGATGACGGAGGGCTTGATCTTGGAGGTCTCCGTGCGCTGCCGCCCGAGCGGCCTGAGGTCTGGCGCGCTGGAGTAGGGCGCGTACGTGGCCCGGGCGGTGCGGAGAGCACTCGGGCAGCTTCTTGGGACGAGGACCTCTTGGCAGCTCTTCTCTTGTTGTCTTTGGTGCGGACGGAATGGGTTCCACCAGGGGCCCGCAGCGCCTTAGGGCCAAAGCGCCTTCTTGAGGGGGAGGCGGCTGAGGTGCCCCCGGAGCTTCATCGCCCGCACAAGGAAGGGCGCGGTGCAGCGAGAGGGATGGCACAGGGGAGCCCCAGCGGCGGCAGCGATTTTGGTGATCTTGGGCGAGCCTCTCTTCGTAGAAGATCGTCCGGCCAGGGACGGTAGTGCAGGAGTTCCGTGCTAGAACAGCGGTGTCTTGGCGTCCGCAGGAGTGCGACGGGCGTGGGACGAAGAACCGGCTGGAGTCAGCGATGGGGTGGCAGTGCGGCCTTCCCGCCGCACCGAAGGATGCAGAGACAACGCCTGCTGCTCGTTCCCCGCCGGGCCGGTGGCGGCGTTGACAGCGGGCGACGGGGAACAGCGGGGGCGCCCGCCGACGGGGGCCATCTAGGCGACGAGAGTGGAGAAGCGGCGGCGCTCGGTGGCAGGCTCGGCAGCGTCGACATGGATCTGAGGCGAAGAAGCAGGGCAGCGGAAGGCAGTTCGGCGCACCTACAGGCGCGCCAAATGTCGGATTCGGGTTACAGCGGACCCTCTAGGTTCAAACTACAGGGTGCCTTGGAATCGCACCTCCAACCTACCTCGTCTAAATCGCCTCGCAAGGATCTAAACTACACAAAAGAACAACACAAGGGACACGAGGTTTATCTTGGTTCGGGCCACCATTGTGGTGTAATACCCTACTCCGGTGTGTGGTGTGGTGGATTGCCTGCAGGTGGATGATGAAGCAGTCAGGGGAAGAACAACCTCATGAGGTCTGTTCTTGGCTGGTGCGATGAACTGCTGGGGAGTCCGAGTCGCCTTTCTTCTCTCTCTCTAGATGCCGGTCGATCTAGATGCCTCTACCACATGGGTGGCTAGACCTATTTATAGGCGGAGGCCACAGGCCTCTTCCCAAATATTGAGGCGGGAAGGGCGCCAACAATTGGCCATTTTGAAGGGAACATCTTGTGCGCTTATCCCGACTAAAGTCGGTCCCTCGCTGCCAAAGACTCGCGGTGGCCTGGCTTGGGCTCCACGATGACCTCCTCCCTGCCGTTCTGCTGGTCTTGGTCTTGTTGCTGAAATGGTTGCCATTGCACGATGCCTTGGCCGCTTGCCTCCTTTGCACCAAAGGGAAATGAGGACACTTCTGTGAGCTGGCGCCCACTTGGCGCCCTCGGTCGTCATGGCTTGCATCATGGGCACCTCGTGAGGTACCCGCCTTGATCTCTCCGCCTCTTGAGCCAGACTGACGAGGCCGTGCGAGGAAGCTTCTGTCGTCCGCCCCCATGAGGCTTGGCCCCTCGCGAGGTCTTGAGCTTGTGTTGATGAAGATGGGCCGTCTTGGGCCACCCTTGAAACCCACGCCCGCGGGCCGCGAGCGAGCAAGTCTGGGTACCCCCGTTCCCAGAACGCCGACAGGCTCTCCAAATCCATTACCTCAAACCAAACTGGTTCTCGGCGGAAGTGATCCTTGTCCCCAATGAGAACTTCTATCTTGATCTTGCCGATTGGCGAGCAGGACAGGCCAGGTACGATGCCATGGAACACGGTCTGACTAGGCATGAGTTGCTTCGTCTTGATGTTCAGCTTCTCCACGGTACAGTATGTTGATGCTGCTCCCGCCATCTATCAGCACGCGGGAGAAACGGGCAGCTCGCCTTTCTGTCGCGAGGGTGGCGTCCAAAACCAATGCGTAAGAGCTGGGGGACGGCATCACCTCTGGGTGATCGGCCCGGTTCCAACTGATGGGCCTTTCTGACCAGTGCATGTACTCAGGTTTGTTGGAGTCGACCGCGTTGACTTCTTGGTCTTTGTCGGCGCGGCTCTTGATCTTGGCTGGCTCGTAAAGACAACGTGGCGGCATGCTTGTCGGGAACTTGTCTTGTCTGGCCCCGCTGCTGGTCGGCGGCCGGCTGTTGAGGGCGGAGGCGGTGACCAATGAGCAGAGGCGGCACCAGCCCTTCACCTTTGGAGATTCGTGTGAGCCAGTGGCATTTCCGGGTCGTGTGGTTGGACGGCTTCGCGCCGGTGTGGAACTTGTAGGGGGCATCGAGGGCTTGTTCATAGGAGAAAGCCGGCTGCCAAGCCGGCCTGCTGCCCTTCTGCTTCTTGGGCGCGGGTCGCCCCTCGGGTTGTTCATCTTCGACTGTGGCTACCTGCCGACCGGTGGAAGGCATCATAGGGCCCTTGCGCTTGTTGTCGTTCGGGTACGTGCGTCGGCTGGAGTCCCCAGCCGGCGTCTTGGGAGCCGGATTGAGCACCTTCCCGGAGGCGTCTACCCAGAGCTCGGTCTTCATTGAAGAGTCGGCCGTGGCGTACTTGTCTGCTATGACCAGCAGCTCGTCGAGGGTAGTCGGCTCGTCGCAGAGGAGTTTGTGCTTGAGGAGGTGCCTTCTCGGCACTTTCGGCGATGAAAGTACTCTATGGCTTAAACCTCGTGCACCCCTTGCAGTAATTATGAGCTCATTGTAGCGTGAGGTAGTCGTGAGTTGATTCATTAGGCCCTTGAACACACAAGGAGAGCTGTCGGGGCTTGGGAGCCCGCTTGTAGGTCTTTGGTGAAGTTGCGGATGAAGGCTTACGTGAAGTCTAGCCAGCTATTGACATTGTAAGGCTTGAGGCTGTTGAGCGAGTGCAGCGTCGTGCCTTGGAGCATGAGGGGACATACTTCCGGCAACACGCTGTTGCCGTTCTTTGTGCTAACATGATGGAGTAGTCGATCAACCAATCTTCTGGCTTCACAGAGCCGTTGTACTTGGGCGTGTCTCTTGGGAGCGAGAACCCTTTGGGGAAGGGTTCTTCGCGGATGCGGGGGCCGAAGCAAGGCGGGCCGACATCGTCTTCTTCTTCTAGCGCCAGGGATCGCGCTAGGCGGTCGATCCGATGGCGGGCGTCGTTCCCGCCGACTCCTTCGCGGCGGCCTTGCCGGCCGCTGAGAGTCGGATGCGTGACAGGCGGCGGAGTGGGGTATCTCTCCCCACGAGGCGGAGGAGGAGGCGGATTGCCTCGTCGCTCCACGGTTCGAGGGCGGCCTTCTGCGTCGCGCTCGATGGAGATTCGAGTCCGGCTACGGCTGGCAGCCGGCTCCTTTTCTTGCCTGGCGCGGGTGTTACCCGCAGTCGGTGTTCGTGACGTTGAGCCATGCTCTCGGCGTGGGGGAGGACTTTCAGCATGGACGCCGGCTTCATGCCGCTCCGCAGCCGCGTCGATCAGCTGCTGGATGCGTCTGGTCATGTAGGGGAGCTCGCCAGCCCCTAGTCCATTCAGCTCGTCTACGGCGCCTGGGCGGCGGGTAGGTTCTCGAGGGGCGTGGCATAGACTAGGCGGTCAGCACCCAGCATGTCGGCGATGGCTGCGCCACAATTCTTGATGACGCCGATTCGGCTCAGCCCGTCAGGGGGCAGCGTGCCAAAGGCAGCGTGGTCGACTTCGCGCTGGTCAGCCTCAGTGAGGCGTCTCATGAAGGCTATCTTGTTGGGGAACGTAGCAGAAATTCAAAATTTTCCTACATGTCACCAAGATCTATCTAAGGAGAAACCAGCAACGAGGGGAAGGAGAGTGCATCTACATACCCTTGTAGATCGCTAAGCGGAAGCGTTCAAGTGAACGGGGTTGAAGGAGTCGTACTCGTCGTGATCCAAATCACCGGAGATCCTAGTGTCGAACGGACGGCACATCTGCGTTCAACAAACGTGCAGCCCGATGACGTCTCCCATGCCTTGATCCAGCAAGGAGAGAGGGAGAGGTTGAGGAAGACTCCGTCCAACAGCAGCACAACGGCGTGGTGGTGGTGGAGGAGTGTGGCAATCCTGCAGGGCTTCACCAAGCACCGCGGGAGAAGAGGAGTACTTGGGAGAGGGGGAGGGCTGCGCCAGAACTTGGGGTGCGGCTGCCCTCCCACCCCTCCACTATTTATAGGTGGGGAGAGAAGGGGGCCGGCACCCCTAGATCCCATCTAGGGTTGGGGCGGCAGCCAAGGGGGGAAGGAGTGCCTCCCAAGTCAAGTGGAGGCCCTCCCCCTTAGGGTTTCCCCTCTCCCATGTGCATGGGCCTTGGGGAGGCTGGTGCCCCTGGCCCATTTAGGCTAGGGCGCCCCCTTACAGCCCATGCTGTTGTATTGGACGTGGTGGAACAATTTCCGGACCTCCGGACCCCTCCGGAATCCTCCGGAACTCCTCGTGACGTCCGGGATCTCATGCGGGACTCCGAATAACATTCGGTAACCACGTATATATATTCCCTATAACCCTAGCGTCATCGAACCTTCAGTGTGTAGACCCTACGGGTTCGGGAACCATGCAGACATGACCGAGACATTCTCAGGTCAATAACCAACAGCGGGATCTGGATACCCATGTTGGCTCCCACATGTTCCACGATGATCTCATCGGACGAACCACGATGTTAAGGACTCAATCAATCCCGTATACAATTCCCTTTGTCTAGCGGTATTGTACTTGCCCGAGATTCGATCGTCGGTATGCCGATACCTTGTTCAATCTCGTTACCGGAAAGTCTCTTTACTCGTTCCGTAACACATCATCCCGTGATCAACCCCTTGGTCACCTTGTGCAAATTATGATGATGTCCTACCGAGTGGGCCCAGAGATACCTCTCCGTCACACGGAGTGACAAATCCCAGTCTCGATTCGTGCCAACCCAACAGACACTTTCGAAGATACCTGTAGTGCACCTTTATAGCCACCCAGTTATGTTGTGACGTTTGGTGCACCCAAAGCATTCCTACGGTATCCGGCAGTTGCACAATCTCATGGTCTAAGGAAAAGATACTTGACATTATAAAAGCTTTAGCATACGAACTACACGATCTTTGTGCTAGGCTTAGGATTGGGTCTTGTCCATCACATCATTCTGGTAATGATGTGATCTCGTTATCAACGACATCCAATGTCCATGGTCAGGAAACTGTAACCATCTATCGATCAACGAGCTAGTCAACTAGAGGCTTACTAGGGACATGGTGTTGTCTATGTGCCGACACATGTATCTGAGTTTCCTATCAATAGGATTATAGCATGGATAATAAACGATTATCATGAACAAGGAAATATAATAATAACTAATTTATTATTTCCTCTAGGGCATATTTCCAACAGTCTCCCACTTGCACTAGAGTCAATAATCTAGTTCACATCGCCATGTGATTAACACTCACAGGTCACATCGCCATGTGACCAACATCCAAAGAGTTTACTAGAATCAATAATCTAGTTCACATCACTATGTGATTAACACTCAATGAGTTCTGGGTTTGATCATGTTTGTGCTTGTGAGAGAGGTTGTAGTCAACGGATCTGCAATATTCAGATCCCTATGTATTTCGCAAAACTTTATGTCATATTGTAAATGCTGCTTCCGCGCTCCATTGAAGCTATTCCAAATGGTTGCTCCACTATACGTATCCGGTTTGCTACTCAGAGTCACTCGGATAGGTGTTAAAGCCTGCATCGACGCAACTCTTTACGTCGAACTCTTTATCACCTCCATAACCGATAAACATATCCTTATTCCTCTAAGGATAATTTTGACCGCTATCTGGTGATCCACTCCTTGATCACCTTTGTACCCTCTTGCCAGATATGTAGCAAGGCACACATCAGGTGCGGTACACAACATAGCATACTGTAGTGCCTACGTCTAAGGCATAGGGGACGACCTTCATCCTTTCTCTCTTTTCTGCCGTGGTCGAGCTTTAACTCTTAACTTCATACCTTACAACTCAGGCAAGAATTCCTTCTTTGACTGATCCATCTTGAACACCTTCAAGATTATGTCAAGGTATGTGCTCATTTGAAAGTACTATTAAACATTTTGATCTATCTTATAGATCGTGATGCTTATTGTTCAAGTAGCCTAATCCAAGTTTTCCACTGAAAAACACTTTTCAAACAACCCTATATGCTTTCCAGAAATTCTACATCATTTCTGATCAACAATATGTCAACAACATATACTCATCAGAAATTCTATAGTGCTCCCACCCACTTCTTTGGAAATACAAGTTTCTCATAAAGTTTGAATAAACCCAAAATCTTTGATCATCTCATCAAAGCGCACATTCCAACTCCGAGATGCTTACTCCAGTCCTTAGAAGGAACGCTGGAGCCAGCATACCTTTTAGCATCCTTAGGATCGACAAAAACTTTCGATTGTATCACATACAACCTTTTCTTACTTAAGACTGGTAAGGAAACTCGTTTTGACATCCATCGCCAGATTTCATAAATGCAGCTAATGCTAACATGATTACGACGGACTTAAGCATTGCTACGGATGAGAAAATCTCATCGTAGTCAACTCCTTGAACTTGTGAAAACTCTTCGCCACAAGTTGAGCTTCATAGCGGTGACATTACCGTCCACGTCATCTTCTTCTTAAAGATCCATTTATCTCAATGGCTTGCCGATCATCGGCAAGTCCACCAAAGTCCATGCTTTGTTACGATACATGGATCCTATCTCGGATTTCATGGCTTCTAACCATTTGTCGGAATATGAGCCCACCATCGATTCCCCATAGCTCGTAGGTTCATTGTTGTCTAGCAACATGACCTTCAAGACAGGATTACTGTACCACTCTGAAGTAGTACGCATCCTTGTCCCCCTACGAGGTACGGTAGTGACTTGATCCAAAACTTCATGATCACTATCATAAGCTTCTACTTCAATTGGTGTAGGTGCCACAGGAACAACTTCCTATGCCCTGCTACACACTTGTTGAAGTGACGGTTCAATAACCTCATCAAGTCTCCACCATCCTCCCACTCAATTCTTTCGAGATAAACTTTTCCTCGAGAAAGGACCCGTTTCTAGAAACAATCACTTTTGCTTCCGGATCTGAATTAGGACGTATACCCAACCATTCTGGGTATCCTATGAAGATGCATTCATCCGTTTTGGGTTCGAGCTTATCACGATGAAACTTTTTCACATAAGCGTCGCAGCCCCAAACTTTCAAGAAACGACAGCCTAGGTTTCTCTAAACCATAGTTCTCACGGTGTCATCTCAACGGAATTACGTGGTGCCCTATTAAAGTGAGTGCGGTTGTCTCTAATGCCTAACCCATGAACGATAGTGGTAATTCGATAAGAGACATCTTGGTACGCACCATATCCAATAGGGTGCAACTATGATGTTCGGACACACCATCACACTATGGTGTTCCAGGCGGTATTAATTGTGAAACGATTTCCACAATGTCTTAATTGCGTGCCAAAGCTCGTAACTCGGATACTCATATCTATGATCATATCATAGACATTTTATCCTCTTGTCACAATGATCTTCAACTTCACTCTGAAATTACTTGAACCATTCAATAATTCAGACTTGTGTTTCATCAAGTAAATATACTCAACATCTACTCGAATCATCTGTTGAAGTAAGAACATAACGATATTCACTGCATGCCTCAGCACTCATTGGACTGCACACATCAAAATGTGTTATTTCCAACAAGTTGCTATCTTGTTCCATCTTACTGAAAACGAGGCTTTTCAGTCATCTTGCCCATGTGGTATGATTTGCATATCTCAAGTGGTTCAAAAACAAGTGAGTCCAAACGATCCATCTGCATGGAGTTTCATCATGCGTATACACCAATAGACATGGTTCGCATGTCTCAAACTTTTCAAAAACGAGTGAGTCCAAAGATCCATCAACATGGAGCTTCTTCACGCGTTTTATAGCAGTATGACTTACATGGCAGTGCCACAAGTAAGTGGTACTATCATTACTATCTTATATCTTTTGGCATGAAAATGTGTATCACTACGATCCATATTCAATAAACCATTCCTTTAGGTGCAAGATCATTGAAGGTATTATTCAAATAAATAGAGTAACCATTATTCTCCTAAAATGAATAACCGTATTGCGATAGACATAATCCAATCATGTCTATGCTCAACGTAAACACCAAATGACAATTATTCTGGTTTAATACTAATCTTGATGGTAGAGGGAGCGTGCGATGTTTGATCACATCAAACTTGGAAACACTTCCAACACATATCGTCAGCTCACCTTTAGCTAGTCTCCATTTATTCCGTAGCCTTTTATTTCGAGTTACTAACACTTAGCAACCGAACCGGTATCTAATACCCTGGTGCTACTAGGAGTACTAGTAAAGTACGCATTAACATAATGTATATCCAATATACTTCTATCGACCTCGCCAGCCTTCTCATCTACCAAGTATCTATGGTAATTCTGCTCCAGTGGTTGTTCCCCTTATTACAGAAGCACTTAGTCTCGGGTTTGGGTTTAACCTTGGGTTTCTTGACTAGAGCAGCAACTGATTTGCCGTTTCATGAAGTATCCCTTCTTGCCCTTGCCCTTCTTGAAACAAGTGGTTTCATTAACCATCAACAATTGATGCTCCTTCTTGACTTCTACTTTCGCGGTGTCAAACATCGCGAATATTTCAAGATCATCTATCCCGATATGTTATAGTTCATCACGAAGCTCTAGCAGCTTGGTGGCAATGACTTTGGAGAAACATCACTATCTCATCGGAAGATCAACTCCCTCGATTCAAGTGATTGTTGCACTCAGACAATCTGAGCACAAGCTCAACGATTGAGCTTTTCTCCCTTAGTTTGCAGGCTAAGAAAATCGTCGGAGGTCTTATACCTCTTGAGTGGGCACGAGCCTGAAATCCCAATTTCAGCCCTCGAAACATCTCATATGTTCCGCGATGTTTCGAAAAACGTCTTTGGTGCCTCAACTCTAAACCGTTTAAGCGAACTATCACGTAGTTATCAAAGCGTGTATGTCCGATGTTCGCAACATCCACAGGCGGCGTTTGGGGTTGAGCACCTTGGCGGTGCATTAAGGACATAAGCTTTCTTCGTCCGCATAATCGCATCTTGTCAACTTTCAACTATATTTTTCTAGGAACATATCTAAACAGTGGAACTAAAGCGCGAGCCACGACATAATTTGCAAAGATCTTTTGACTATGTTCAGGATAATTAAGTTCATCTCATGAACTCCCACTTAGATAGACATCCCTCTAGTCATCTTAAGTGATTACATGATCCGAGTCAACTAGGCCGTGTCCGATCATCACGTGAGACGGACTAGTCATCATCGGTGAACATCTTCATGTTGATCGTATCCTCCATCGACTCATGCTCGACCTTTCGGTCTCTTTTGTTCGAGGCCATGTGCGTACATGCTAGGCTCGTCAAGTTAACCTAAGTGTTTGGCGTGTGTAAATCTGGCTTACACCCGTTGTATGTGAACGTAAGAATCTATCACTCCGATCATCACGTGGTGCTTGAAGCAGCGAACTTTACATAGCGGTGCACAGTTAGGGGAACACTTTCTTGAAATTTTAATGAGGATCATCTTATTTACTACCGTCGTTCTAAGAAAATAAGATGCATAAACATGATAAACATCACATGCAATCAAATAGTGACATGATATGTCCAATATCATTTTGCTCCTTTGATCTCCATCTTGGGCTCCATGATCATCATCGTCACCGGCATGACACCATGATCTCCATCATCATGATCTCCATCATCGTGTCTCCATGAAGTTGTCTCGCCCACTTATTACTTCTACTACTATGGCTACGGTTAGCAATAAAGTAAAGTAATTACATGGCGTTGTTCAATGACACGTGGGTCATACAATAAATTAAGACAACTCCTATGGCTCCTGCGGTTGTCATACTCATCGACATGCAAGTCGTGATTCCTATTACAAGAACATGATCAATATCATACATCACATATCATTCATCACATTCTTCTTGGCCATATCACATCACATAGCATACCATGCAAAAACAAGTTAGGCGTCCTCTAATTGTTGTTTGCATGTTTACGTAACTGCTATGGGTTTCTAGCAAAACGTTTCTTACCTCGCAAAACCACAGCGTGATATGCCAATTGCTATTTACCCTTCATAAGGACCCTTTTCATCGAATCCGTTAGGACTAAAGTGGGAGGCGGCACCGCTAGCCACCTTATGCACCAAGTGCATGTCGATCGGTGGAACCTGTCTCCGCATGAAGTGTACGTGTAAGGTCGGTCCGGCAGCTTCATTCCACAATACCGTCGAAACAAGATTGGACTAGTGCGGTAACCATATTGAACAAAATCAACGCCCACAACTACTTTGTGTTCTACTCGTGCAAAGAATCTACGCAATAGACCTAGCTCATGATGCCCTTTGTTGGGGGCGTGGCAGAAATTCAAATTTTTCCTCGTGTCACCAAGATCTATCTAAGGAGAAACCAACAACGAGGGGAAGGAGAGTGCATCTACATACCCTTGTAGATCGCTAAGCAGAAGCGTTCAAGTGAACGGGGTTGAAGGAGTCGTACTCGTCGTGATCCAAATCACCGGAGATCCTAGTGTCGAACGGACGGCACCTCCGTGTTCAACACACGTGCAGCCCGGTGACGTCTCCCATGCCTTGATCCAGCAAGGAGAGAGGGAGAGGTTGAGGAAGACTCCGTCCAACAGCAGCACAACGACGTGGTGGTGGTGGAGGAGTGTGGCAATCCTGCAGGGCTTCGCCAAGCACCGCGTGAGAAGAGGAGTACTTGGGAGAGGAGGAGGGCTGCGCCAGAACTTGGGGTGCGGCTGCCCTCCCACCCCTCCACTATTTATAGGTGGGGAGAGAAGGGGGTCGGCCCCCCTAGATCCCATCTAGGGTTGGGGCGGCGGCCAAGGGGGGAAGGAGTGCCTCCCAAGTCAAGTGGAGGCCCTCCCCCTTAGGGTTTCCCCTCTCCCATGCGCATGGGCCTTGGGGAGGCTGGTGCCCCTGGCCCATTAAGGCTAGGGCGCCACCTTATAGCCCATGCTGCTGTATTGGACGTGGTGGAACAATTTCCGGACCTCCGGACCCCTCCGGAATCCTCGGGAACTCCTCGTGACGTCCGGGATCTCATCCGGGACTCCGAACAACATTCGGTAACCACGTGTATCTATTCCCTTTAACCCTAGTGTCATCGAACCTTAAGTGTGTAGACCCTACGGTTTCAGGAACCATGCAGACATGACCGAGACGTTCTCAGGTCAATAACCAACAGCGGGATCTGGATACCCATGTTGGCTCCCACATGTTCCACGATGATCTCATCGGATGAACCATGATGTCAAGGACTCAATTAGTCCTGTATACAATTCCCTTTGTCTAGCGGTATTGAACTTGCCCGAGATTCGATCGTCAGTATGCCGATACCTTGTTCAATCTCGTTACCGGCAAGTCTCTTTACTCGTTATGTAACACATCATCCCGTGATCAACCCCTTGGTCATATTGTGCACATTATGATGATGTCCTACCGAGTGGGCCCAGAGATACCTCTCCGTCACACGGAGTGACAAATCCAGTCTCGATTCGTGCCAACCCAGAGACACTTTCGAAGATACGTAGTGCACCTTTATAGCCACCCGATTCTGTTGTGGCGTTTGGTACACCCAAAGCATTCCCACGGTATCCGAGAGTTGCACAATCTCATGGTCTAAGGAAAACATACTTGACATTAGAAAAGCTTTAGCATACGAACTACACGATCTTTGTGCTAGGCTTAGGATTGGGTCTTGTCCATCACATCATTATGCTAATGATGTGATCCCGTTATCAACGACATCCAATGTCCATGGTCGGAAGCGTAACCATCTATTGATCAACGAGCTAGTCAACTAGAGGCTTACTAGGGACATGGTGTTGTCTATGTACCCACACATGTATCTGAGTTTCCTATCAATACAATTATAGCATGGATAATAAACGATTATCATGAACAAGTAAATATAATAATAACTAATTTATTATTGCCTCTAGGGCATATTTCCAACATATCTTCCGGCCCTCCGTGATGAGGGTGAGGCGGCGTGCCTCCAGTGCCTCGGCGTCGGCGTCGGTCAGAAGGGGAACGGACAAGTCGTGCAGCGCCGCTTGCAGGGCGTCGTGGGCGTTCTCGCCAGAGGCGACGTCGTGGCCGATGACCAGCACCTCGGTGATGGCGCTGCCACAGCTGTCGGCTCGAGGGAGCAGGTCGTTGAAGATCACAAAGTTGGTGGGGAAAGAGTCAAGCGATGCCGTGTCGGAGTCGACAAGCATCGGGTCGGTGGAGCCAACCGACTTCAAATCCACAACAGGCTCGCTGGTGACGTGGAGTTGGTCGAGGAGGCTGACGAGGTGGCTCTCGAGGCAGCATATGCCCTCGTCGGATGCGGGCTCGTCGGAGATGCGAGCCTCGCCAAGAAGATCGGCGAGGCAGCTCGCCGTGCAGGCGTCAGCGATGCCTTGCAACGCGTCGGGGCAAGCGCCATCGGGCGTGCCGGGCTGGCTACGCTCGCTGGGAAGGAAGAGGGTTCCGTCCAGAACAGGTCTCCGGACGACGGTGCACCAAGCCCCACGGTGGGCGCCAAATGTCGGGTGGTAGGTGCGACATATGCCAACGGGTGGCTTATCATTGTGGGAGCCAATAAGACGTCGCCGGTGCCTGGAAACGGGATAAGGAGAAGACATGCACGCCGGTGAATCTTACCCAGCTTCGGGGCTCTCCGGAAAGATAATACCCCTACTGCTGCTCTGCGGGGTCTCCGCGTGGTCACTAAGTTAACAAGTGGCTACAAGAGTCTCCTCGAGCTGTTCGGCGAGAGGAAGAAGAAAGGCAAGGCTAGCTCTCCTCTTCCCTCTATGTGGTGTCTAAAACTCTAAGAGATCAACCCTTTGCATGGGTGCCCCGAGGGGTTTATATAGGCCTACCCCCCAGGGATACAATGGTAATCCGGCTAGGCGCGGGCCCTAGCCGTCAGTGTCTTTGTTCGCCGGCTTCTCCGCCGGCTGCTGGGGCCCGCCGACTGGTGGGTCCACCGGCTGCCGGCTTTCTGGTTGACAAGCTGGTCCCACCGCTCAGGGGCCTTGTTGGGGGCGGGTTACTATTGCCTCACTCCTGATGACGAGGGCTTTGTCGAGGTAAGCATGGCTACAGTGTCGCTGCCTGGCGGCGATCATTGTAGCCTTACCTCGTCTTGTCTCCTTAATGAGGCACCTCCTTCGAGGGAGGGAGCGAGCCGGCTGCTAGGAGCCGGCCACATCTCAGGCCGACTAGGGGAGGCCAGGCCGCCTTCGGGCGTCTCGCTGACTGAAGGGGCCCGCCGCCTGCGGGCCGTTCTGATAGCTCGTTGTGGGTGACGTCATGATCAACATGGCAACAGTGCCGCGCCGGACGGGTGATGGCCGCCCCGTACGGCGCACTGTGACCACGCGCCGGGATTTGGGGGTGGCAGGCTTTACTATGGCCACGCCCTGTCTCATCGTCGTTATGTGGGTGCAGAGTTTGAGGGTATGATCTTGGCCGCCTGTTGGGGGCCGGGTTCTTGGAGTCTGCTTTCTCGTGGCCGGCTTCTTGGAGTCGGCCCCCTCGTGGCTTTCTTCATGAGGTTTTAGGGCCAGGCCACCTCCCGGTAGCCGGCTTAAGAGGTAGCCTGCCAAGGGAAGGCGGCCCCATGCCTTGGGTGCTTGAAGGCCCGATCGGCCTGTAGTTTTTCTAAAGAGCCGGGGGGAGCCGACAAGGCTACCCGTGGTCATTTGCTCCGACATAGAAGGGGTGTTTAGTCTCATTCGAGAAATCTCTCGTGTTCTGGTTTCGGCTTTGCGTCCAAAGCTAGCGTCAGCTGCCTCCCCTCGTGAGCCCCTCGCGAGCCGGGCCAACTGCGTCCACAGCTCGGGCGGCTGTCGCCACGCCCTCTCCGGAGGTTCTTGTCGTAGGATCAATGGGTTCACCCAGAAGACACACATGGCGCTATGGCCCCCACAGCCCCGCTCGGGGCTCACCAGGGTCAAAAGGTAAACGAGCCAGCTGACCCACCATCGGGCCGGCCGTTAAGCTCACATGCTGCGTTAGATTACCAGGGCATTTACCTCAAACCTTTACATGAGGGGCTTCCCCTCCCAAAATGCTCTCACAGTCTTCAGGGCCAAGCCCGAACCTCTTTCATGCAGGGTAAATAGTGGTGACAAGCAATCGGTCGGACATGTCGCTCTCCACGCCTTCTTGGTCACCTCCGGAGGCATCGCTGGCGTCACTGACATCATCGCCGCCACCAACACCTCCGTCAGCACCAGGACCGTCCACCACGCCGCCTTCATCGGTGGCCACAATCACTCCGTCATCATCAGACGTTAAGGCCCTGACAAGGTCGTCCACGTGATCCTCCACCCATTGCGCCAGGTCGCCCCGGACGGCTATGGGCACCGGTGCGACGGCGGCATCAAAGTCGAAGTGGGGATCCCTGTCCTGCAGATAACTGAAGACACGGGAGAAAGCGTGCCCGAGCAAGGCTCGGCTCCTCTCCTCGACGAGCCAACGAGAACTCTCGGAGCGGTTCTCCAGGAGCGTCACCACGTCAGCAAAATACTGGAGGTTGCCTGCATAGTTGGTCTCGTGCGGCTCCTCAGCGGCGGCCTCGCAAATACTGCCCAGGGCCGCGTTAGCCCGTTCCCTGAGCGTACGGAGCATGGGGGCGTGCTCGTGCTCCAGAACCCGCCGCCGACAAATCTCGTCCTCATTCTGCCGTGCAGTGGCCTCGGCGCCATCAATCCTCTGTCAAAGAAGAAGCAGCTTGGCGCGGGAGGAGGTCAGCTCTGCCTGCGCTGCGCAAAGGGTGGCTGCGGAGGAGTCCGCACCTCGCATCACTTCGTCTAGTTTGGCCTTGAGGGCCGCGGTCCTGCCCTCAGCTTCGGCCCTGACCCACTCCAACCTCAACTCATACTGGCGCTCGAGGCCTGAGCGAGCTTCCGCTACGCGGCGATCGACCTCTTCTTTGGCTCGGGCCTCGCGCGCGGCGACATCATCCTCTGCCTGAGCCACCAGGCACTCCCTCGTCTCCAACCGCTCAAGGTAGAGGTTGTGCTCGGCGGCCTCCAGCGTTAGCGCTTCCTCGCGCTTCTGGAGCTCCGCCTGGTCGACGGAAGCCTCCTTCAGCGACACAAGTGCAGCCTGGCGCAACTCCACCTGCTGCTCCAGAGAGTTGCTCCAGGCTTGGAGCTCCCACGCACGCTCCTCCGCGTCCCTGCGTCGCCGATCTGCTTCCAGGGCCTCCTCGACGGCTTGAGAGCAAGCCTCTCGCGAGGCCTCCTGCGACGCCTCAGCCTTCGCATTGTCAAGGTCACACTGGTGACGCGTGAGGGCAACGGCTACCTTCAGCTTGCGCCTCTCCTCAGCAAGGCGCAAACCTTTGGCCTCGAGACGCGCATCCTCGCCGGCAAGCTCCGCCCCGAGCCGGTTCACCGCGTCCGTCGCCCCACGGAGAAATTATTGACGACGGACGCGCCTCCTCCCGCAGGGCAGGGGGCTGGCGCTCCAACAATCGCCGGACGGGCCTCGCCAGGAGCAGGGCCTGGCGCCAGTCCGTTCCCAGAAGAAGAGCTCAAGATTGACTTCAACCAATCATCATCCACGATCAAGGAGGGAGCACGGGGCAAGCTGGCTGTGCCCCAGGAGAACTCGTGAAGGGAAGATAGCAGGCGCACAGGATCGGGACGCTCAGCTGAACGGGCCACCTCTCCGACCGGCTGACTGATAAGGGCGCCGCTTGAACCCGATGCACCAAGGATCAGCAATGAGGACGAAGCATGGGGAGATGGCTCCTTGGCCGTCTCCGCGAATTCGGCAGGAAGGGCCCTGAAAGGTCACAGTAAGCTGCAAGAACCGAGAAGTAGGGGAACATAGAGAGAAGAGGACTTACTCGTCCGTGGCGAAGTACCTCCTGCACTTCAGCAAGCGGCAAGGGCGATCGTCACCGCCCGACGCCTCCTTCCTCTTGCGGAGGGCCACGAAGTCTACGCGTAACCGGCCTAAGCGCTCGGCGCAGGGGTCGGTTTGTGGCATGGAGGAGGCGGTAAGGTGATCAGCGCCAATGGGACCAGCCTGGGGGATGCCACCAGGCGCCGCCTCATGAGGGACGACCGGGGCCTCGGGAGCCCCAACCTCGGGAGCCGGAGGCCACGACTCCCCACCTGTCACTATTCCGGAACGAGCTCCGGGAGATGCCACCCTCAGGGCTCCGCGCGGCGTCACCACCTCAACGTCGTCCCCTTCAACTCCTGATGGTTCTCGTCTCCCTGCTCCATCACCTGAGATAGAGCCACTTTGGGCGTCCGGAAGAGCTACCACGGCAACTGGGTTCTCGCGAGGCCCCCTGAGGCCAGCCGGGCGCAGCCCGCTCGTCAAAACTGGGCATCTACTTCACGAAATCGGCCCTGCCCAAACAGAGATACAAGAGGGCACCATCATGTCGAAGGCTGCCTGGGGAAGGATCGCCAACCAGGACCCTGAGCACCATCCTCAGCACTTCAGGCGCGCCAGGTCCCCCTCCTGAAGTCGCATGCGGTCTTGGCGCCCCGCAAAGTCCCACATCCGATGAGAGTGACGCTCGAGAGGAGCAATGCGACACTGGAGGAACTCCTTCACCACCTTGGGTGCCTTCACGTTGAGCGCCCTCAAGCTCTCGAAGCGGCGCCAGATTTAATGCAAGCTGTGTGTCCATGGCGCCCCATGACCCCAGCCTGAGTTGGGAACAGCCGGCAAGGTAGGATGCGAGAGCAGGGGGCTGGGCACCCCAACGTTCACATACAACCACCACTCTCTGAACTTGGCCTCAAGGGGAGGGATTCCGAAATCGATCCCCGAAGCAGCCATCTCTGGCACCGCAAGGAAGCTCACACACCCCAAGCATTGATTAGGATCACTCAGGCGCAAAGAGAAGAAGTGACGCAACAGGGCAACGGAAGGAGGGATGCACACCATTGCCTCACAGACAAAGGCGAAGACAGCCAGGAGGGTAATGGACTCAGGCCCGAGATACATCATGTGGATTTGATAGTGGGAGAGCACCGCATTGAAGAAAGCGGAAAAGGGGGGAACCAGACCCGCCCACAGGGCATCAGCGAAGAACCGGACATCCGTGACAACCCTGTCGAAGGAGGCATGGGACGCAGGCCATGCCGTGGTCCTGCCGCACTCATTGAAGATGGTGGCAAGAGCAGAGCGGACCTTGCCCAAGGCCTCGGGGTTGAGTATGATAGATCGATCGACGGCGGGGGCCACCGCCGGAGGCGAGCAGGACGAAGGCGTGGGCTTCTTCACCTTTTCCTTCTTCGTTGGCACCATGGCGGCAGGAAGGGTGAGAGTCCGAGTTGGATCAAGGGCGGAAGTTGGAGCCAGAGGAGGAAGGAAGGGCCAGGAGTGCGCGGGTGGCGAAAGGGGAATGGCTGTGTGCAACCCCGGGTCCGCTTAGCCGGGCGTGTAATGAGGCATCATGGGGAAGCGGAGACGCCCACGACCAATCAATCGCCATGCGGCGCCCAAGGCCGCAGGCTGTTGGGGCCCACGGCGCTTCGCACTCGCCCCTTCGCTTCTCTTCTAAGCCAAGTCCGGGCGCGCCTTGGGCCCAGGGGCTACTGTCGGCGTTTTGGGAACGGGGGTCCCCAGACTTGCCTGCCTGCAGCCTACGATGTGACTCAAGTGGGGGCCCAGCGCGGCCCAGCTTCATCATCTCAATCTCAAGACCCTCGCGAGGGGACAAGCCTCGCGGGTCGGACGACAGGAACCTTCCTCGGGAGCTGCCTCGTCAGGCAGGCTCACGAGGAGGCGGAGAGATCAAGGCAGGGTACCTCACGAGGTGCCCGTGACGCAAGCCATGACGATCGAGATCGGTGGGCGCCACCTCAAGAAGATGTCCTCGTTCCCCTTTGGTGCAAAGGAGGCAAGCCTGAGCCAAGGCATCGAGCAAAGGTTACCGCTTGACCAACAAGACCAAGACCAGCAGAGCAGCAGGAAGGAGGTCATCGTGGAGCCGGGACGGCGTCACCGTCGAGCCTTTGGCGGCGAAGACCAACTTTAGTCGAGGATAAGTGTCTTTGGATGTTCCCTTCAAAATGGCCAATTGTTGGCGCCTTCCGCTCATTATTTGGGAAGAGGCCGGGGCCTCCCTCTATAAATAGGACTAGCCACCACAGACGGACGAGAACAAGTCGAACCTACCAGAGAGAGAGAGAGAGAGAGAGAGAGAGAGAGAGAGAAGCGACTGGACTCACCCAAGCAGTCCATCGCACCAGCTCAAGAACAGCCCCTCGCGAGGCTGTTCTTCCTTTATACTGTTCTTCATTAGCCCCGGAGGCAATCCACCACACCACACACTGGAGTAGGGTATTACACCACAACGGTGGCCCGAACCAGTATAAATCTTGTGTCGCTTGTGCTGTTCATCGTTCCTAGTTTAGATCCCTTGCAAACCACTAATGCATGAGCTGGTAGGGGAAAGATCTTCATGCGCACCCCAGTGTTCGAGCCTCAAGGGTCTGCCGGAACCTGAAATCCGACAATACCGATGATCGAATCTCGGGCAAGTAACATACCGATGACAAAGGGAACAATGTATGTAGTTATGCGCTCTGATCGATAAAGATCTTCGTAGAATATGTGGGAGCCAATATGAGCATCCAGATTCCGCTATTGGTTATTGACCGGAGACGTGTCTCTGTCATGTCTACATAGTTCTCGAACCCGTAGGGTCCGCACGCTTAACGTTACGATGACAGTTTTATTATGAGTTTATGTGTTTTGATGTACCGAAGGTTGTTCGGAGTACCAGATATGATTACGGACATGACGAGGAGTCTCGAAATGGTCGAGACATGATGATTGATATATTGTAAGCCTATGTTTGGACATCGGAAGTGTTCCGGGTGAAATCGGGATTTTTCCGGAGTACCGGGAGGTTACTGGAACCCCCCGGCAACTTAATGGGCCTTAGTGGGCCTTGGTGGAAGAGAGGAGAGGAGGCCAGGGCAGGGCCGCGCGGCCCTCCCCCTAGTCCAAATAGGACAAGGAGAGGGGGGCGGCGTTGATACATCTCCAACGTATCTATAATTTTTGATTGCTCCATGCTACTTTATCTACTGTTTTGGACTATATTGGGCTTTATTTTCCACTTTTATATTACTTTTGGGACTAACCTATTAACCGGAGGCCCAGCCTAGAATTGCTGTTTTTTTTGCCCATTTCAGTGTTTCGAAGAAACGGAATATCAAACGGAGTCCAAACGGAATGAAGCCTTCGGGAACGTGATTTTCTCACCGAACGTGATCCAGGAGACTTGGATCCTACTCCAAGAAGTGCCAGAGGCGGTCACGGGGGTGGAGGGCGCGCCCCCCTGGGCGCGCCCCCTACCTCGTGGGCCCCCTGACGCTCCACCGACGTACTCCTTCCTCCTATATATACCTACGTATCCCCAAACGATCTGAACAGGAGCCAAAAACCTAATTCCATCGTCGTACCTTCCTGTATCTACGAGATCCCATCTTGGGGCCTATTCCGGAGCTCCGCCGAAGAGGGCATCCACCACGGAGGGCTTCTACATCAACACCATAGACCCTCCGATGAAGTGTGAGTAGTTTACTTCAGACCTTCGGGTCCATAGCTAGTAGCTAGATGGCTTCTTCTCTCTTTTTGGATCTCAATACAATGTTCTCCCCCTCTCTCGTGGAGATCTATTCGATGTAATCTTCTTTTTGCGGTGTGTTTGTTGAGACCGATGAATTGTGGGTTTATGATCCAGCTTATCTATGAATAATATTTGAATCTTCTTTGAATTCTTTTATGTATGATTGAGTTATCTTTGCAAGTCTCTTCGAATTATCCGTTTGGTTTGGCCAACTAGATTGGTAGTTCTTGCAATGGGAGAAGTGCTTAGCTTTGGGTTCAATCTTGCGGTGTCCTTACCCGATGTGAAAGGGTTGCAAGGCACGTATTGTATTGTTGCCATCGAGGATAACAAGATGGGGTATTTATCATATTGCATGAATTTATTCCTCTACATCATGTCATCTTGCTTAAGGCGTTACTCTGTTTTTAACTTAATACTCTAGATGCATGTTGGATAGCGGTCGATGAGTGTAGTAATAGTAGTAGATGCAGAATCGTTTCGGTCTACTTGTCTCGTACGTGATGCCTATATACATGATCATACCTAGATAACCTCATAACTTTGCTCAATTATGTCAATTGCTCAACAGTAATTTGTTCACCCACCGTATAATATTTATGCTCTTGAGAGAAGCCACTAGTGAAACCTATGGCCCCCGGGTCTATTCTCATCATATCAATCTCTATCACTTTTATACTTGCTTTGTTTTTACTTTGCTTTTACTTTTCACTTTGCATCTTTATACCAAAAATACCAAAAATATTATCTCTATCAGATCTCACTCTCGTAAGTGATCGTGAAGGGATTGACAACCCCTAATCGCGTTGGTTGCGAGTAGCTATCATTTTTTGTGCAGTACGAGGGACTTGCGTGTGGCCTCCTACTGGATTGATACCTTGGTTCTCAAAAACTGAGGGAAATACTTACGCTACTGTGCTGCATCATCCTCTCCTCTTCGGGGAAAACCGACGGAAGCTCAAGACATAGCAAGAAGGATTTCTGGCGCCGTTGCCGGGGAGGTCTACGCAAAAGTCAACATACCAAGTACCCATCACAATCCCTATCTCTCGCATTACATTATTTTCCATTTGCCTCTCGTTTTCCTCTCCCCCACTTCACCCTTGCCGTTTTATTTGCCCTCTCTTTCCCTATCTCCTCCTCTTTTTCCCGTTGCTTTTTTTCCTCATCCGCTTGTTTGCTCGTGTGTTCGTTTGCTTGCCGTCATGACTAGTATCTTATCTTCTCCGTTATCTCCCGAGAATTAAGTTCTAAATTTTAAGCAAAGGGAAGGAGAAAATTTAAAAGATGCTTGGTATAGAATTTGCAATGCTCAAAATAGATCTACCAGGAAGCAATCTACTTCCGTTCTTCTTCGTAATTTTTACGTAGGTGCTAATCCTTGGTATAGATATATCCTTGATACCATTACCGGAGGGAATTTCTTGGGTAGCCATACTTTTGATTCTTATAATGCTTTAATAGATTTATTTGGCTCACCTCCTCTTTTGGTTAATGGAACTATGTTAACTTTGGAGCATGTTATGCAAAGGCTTGAAATTATTGAAAACAAAGTTTCTACCATTAAATCCATTGACAATCTAGATAAAAGATCCATAATCAAATTACTCAATATGGATCTAAGGTAGGAATGACTTTGAAAAATATTAAGGAGAAGGAACCCATGGTTAATGAGAAAATAAATCTAGATTCTACTCGAATCGATAAACTTGAGGGTATCATTACTAACTTGGGAACCGCTTTTTCTTCCGTAAAGAATACTCCTAGTCCTCCCACTAAAATTGCCAAGCTTATGTATGTTCCTAAAAATAAGGGTGAATCATCTAGTAAGGAAACTGCGGATCTTAAATCTATAAGTATTCATCCCGATCTTTTTACTATCATTAAGGAACCATTTGCTACAAATGAATTTTTTGATCTTATGCCTAAAAGTTTGATAATTACTAGAAAGAAAGAAATCTATAATAAAGATAGATGCCTTATTGAAGAATTGCCTACCAAAGATGGCAATACCTAGATCTATCCTTGCTTTTATGCCTAGCTAGGGGCGTTAAACGATAGCGCTTGTTGATAGGCAACCCAATTTTATTTTTAGTTTTTTTTGCTTCTGTTTAGGAATAAATAATCCATCTAGCCTCTGTTTAGATGTGGTATTATCTCTTAATTAGTGTTTGTGCCATGTTAAACCTATTAGATCTTCTTGGGAGATAGTTATTTGATCTTGCTATAATTTCCAGAATCTTTGTGCTCAGTGCCCGAATAGTTAAAAATCACCAGAACGTGATAAAATACTGATTCCAATTGCTGTTGATCAATAAACAAATTTTCCAGGTCTTCTAAGTTTGGTAGAATTTTTGGAGTTCTAGAAGTTTGCGTTAGTTACAGATTACTACAGACTGTTCTGTTTTTGCCAGATTCTGTTTTCCGTGTGTTGTTTGCTTATTTTGATGAATCTATGGCTAGTAAAATAGTTTATAATCCATAGAGAAGTTGGAATACAGTAGGTTTAACACCAATATAAGTAAATAATGAGTTCATTACAGTACCTTAAAGTAGTCTTTTGTTTTCTTTCTCTAACGGAGCTCATGAGATTTCTATGGAGTTTTGTGTTGTGAAGTTTTCAAGTTTTGGGTGAATTCTTTTGATGGATTATGGAACAAGGAGTGGCAAGAGCCTAAGCTTGGGGATGCCCATGGCACCCCCATTATAATCCAAGGACACCAAAAAGTCAAAGCTTGGGGTGCCCCGGAAGGCATCCCCTCTTTCGTCTACTTCCATCGGTAATTTACTTGGAGCTATATTTTTATTCACCACATGATATGTGTTTTGCTTGGAGCATCTTGTATTATTTGCGTCTTTGCTTGTTAGTTTACCACAATCATCCTTGCTGTACACACCTTTTGAGAGATCCATACATGATTTGGAATTTGTTAGAATACCCTATGTGCTTCACTTATATCTTTTGAGCTTGATAGTTTTGCTCATAGTGCTTCACTTATATCTTTTGAGCATGATAATTTTTGCTCTAGTGCTTCACTTAGATCTTTTAGAGCACGCTGGTGGATTTGTTTTAAAGAAACTTGATATCTCATGCTTCACTTAGATTATTTTGAGAGTCGTTAATAGCATGGTAATTTGCTTAATGTTAATGTACTTGGTATTCAAGATATGTGAAACTTTCTTTT
Source organism: Aegilops longissima (assembly GCA_021605205.1). NCBI lineage: Eukaryota > Viridiplantae > Streptophyta > Magnoliopsida > Poales > Poaceae > Aegilops > Aegilops longissima. Next base: position 26,253 of record JAHIAM010003163.1, read on the forward strand.
GAGTGAATTGAATACTAAGATAAATTTAATGCTTGATAATTGTTTTGAGATATGGAGGTAATAATATCAAAGTCGTGCTAGTTGATAATTGTGAATTTGAGAAATACTTGTGTTGAAGTTTGCAAGTCCCGTAGCATGCACGTATGGTTAAAGTTGTGTAACAAATTTGAAACATGAAGTGTACCTGGCTTGTGCATCCTTACGAGTGACGGTCGGGGACGAGCGATGGTCTTTTCCTACCAATCTATCCCCCTAGGAGCATTGCGTGTAGTACTTGATTTTTGATGGCTTCTAAATTTTTGCAATAAGTATATGAGTTCTTTTGACTAATGTTGAGTCCATGGGTTATACACACTTTTACCTTTCCGCATTTGCTAGCCTCTTGATGCCGTGCATTGCCCTTTCTCACCTTGAGAGTTGGTGCAAACTTCGCTGGTGCATCAAACCCGTGATATGATCGCTCTTTCACACAAAAACCTCCTTATATCTTCCTCAAAACAGCCACCATACCTACCTATCATGGCATTTCCATAGCCATTCCGAGATATATTGCCATGCAACTTCCATCATCATTATTATGACATACATTACTTTTGTCATATTGCCGTTGCATGATCATGTAGTTGACATCGTATTTGTGGCAAAGCCACCATGCATTATTTTCCATACATGTCACTCTTGATTCATTGCACCATCCCGGTACACCGCCGGAGGCATTCATATAGAGTCATATTTTGTTCTAAGTTTCGAGTTGTATTTGTTGAGTTGTAAGAGAAATAAAAGTGTGATGATCATCATTACTAGAGCATTGTCCCAAGTGAGGAAAGGATGATGGAGACTATGATTCCCCCATAAGTCGGGATGAGATTCCGGACGAAAAAAAAGAGAGCAAGGCCAAAAAAAATGTGAGAAAAAGAGAGAAGGGACAATGCTACTATCCTTTTACCACACTTGTGCTTCAAAGTAGCACCTTGTTCTTCATGTAGTGAGTCTCATATATTGTGCTTCAAAGTAGCACCATGTTTTTCATATAGAGAGTCTCTCATTTTGTCACTTTCATATACTAGTGGGAATTTTTCATTATAGAACTTGGCTTGTATATTCCAATGATGGGCTTCCTCAAAGTGCCCTAGGTCTTCGTGAGCAAGCAAGTTGGATGCACACCCACTTAGTTTCTTTTGTTGAGATTTCATACACTTATAGCTCTAGTGCATCCGTTGCATGGAAATCCCTACTCCTCATGTTGACATCAATTGATGGGCATCTCCATAGCCCGTTGATTATCCTCGTCGACATGAGACTTTCTCCTTTTTTGTCTTCTCCACACAATCCCATCATCATATTCTATTCCACCCATAGTGTTATACCCATGGCTCGCACTCATGTATTGCGTAAAGGTTGAAAGTATTTGAGATTATTTGAGTATGAAACAATTGCTTGGCTTGTCATCAGGGGTATAGAAGTTGGGAACATCTTTGTGTGACGAAAATGAAGCATAGCCTAACTATATGATTTTGTAGGGATGAACTTTCTTTTGCCATGTTATTTTGAGAAGACATGATTGCTTTGATTATTATGCTTGAAGTATTATTATTTTTATGTCAATATGAAATTTTGTCTTAAATCTTTCGGATCTGAATTTTCATATCACAAGTAAGAAGATTTATATTAAAATTATGCCAAAGTATCACTCCGCATCAAAAATTCTCTTTTATCATTTACCTACCGAGGACAAGCAGGAATTAAGCTTGGGGATGCCCGATCGTCTCCAACGTATCTATAATTTTGATTGCTCCATGCTACTTTATCTACTGTTTTGGACTATATTGGGCTTTATTTTCCACTTTTATATTACTTTTGGGACTAACCTATTAACCGGAGGCCCAGCCTGAATTGCTGTTTTTTGCCTATTTGGTGTTTCAAGAAACGGAATATCAAACAGAGTCCAAACGGAATGAAACCTTCAGGAACGTGATTTTCTCACCGAACGTGATCCAGGAGACTTGGACCCTACCCCAAGAAATGCCAGAGGCGGTCACGAGGGTGGAGGGCGCCCCCCCTGGGTGTGCCCCCTACCTCGTGGGCCCCCTGACGCTCCACCGACGTACTCCTTCCTCCTATATATACCTACGTATCCACAAACGATCTGAACAGGAGCCAAAAACCTAATTCCACCGCCGTACCTTCCTATATCCACGAGATCCCATCTTGGGGCCTGTTCCGGAGCTCCGCCGGAGGGGGCATCCACCATGGAGGGCTTCTACATCAACACCATAGCCCCTCCGATGAAGTGTGAGTAGTTTACTTCAGACCTTGGGTCCATAGCTAGTAGCTAGATGGCTTCTTCTCTCTTTTGGATCTCAATACAATGTTCTCCCCTCTCTCGTGGAGATCTATTCGATGTAATCTTCTTTTTGCGGTGTGTTTGTTGAGACCGATGAATTGTGGGTTTATGATCCAGCTTATCTATGAATAATATTTGAATCTTCTCTGAATTCTTTTATGTATGATTGAGTTATCTTTGCAAGTCTCTTGAATTATCCGTTTGGTTTGGCCAACTAGATTGGTAGTTCTTGCAATGGGAGAAGTGCTTAGCTTTGGGTTCAATCTTGCGGTGTCCTTACCCAAATGTGTAAAGGGTTGCAAGGCACATATTGTATTGTTGCCATCGAGGATAACAAGATGGGGTATTTATAATATTGCATGAATTTATTCCTCTACATCATGTCATCTTGCTTAAGGCGTTACTCTGTTTTTAACTTAATACTCTAGATGCATCTTTGGATAGCGGTCGATGAGTGGAGTAATAGTAGTAGATGCGAATCATTTGGTCTACTTGTCTCGGACGTGATGCCTATATACATGATCATACCTAGATAACCTCATAACTATGCTCAATTCATCAATTGCTCAACAGTAATTTGTTCACCCTTCGTAGAATATTTATGCTCTTGAGAGAAGCCACTAATGAAACCTATGGCCCCGGTCTATTCTCATCATATCAATCTCTATCACTTTTATACTTGCTTTGTTTTTACTTTGCTTTTACTTTTCACTTTGCATCTTTATACCAAAAATACCAAAAATATTATCTCTATCAGATCTCACTCTAAGTAAGTGATAGTGAAGGATTGACAACCCCTAATCGCGTTGGTTGCGAGTAGCTATCGTTTTGTGCAGGTACGAGGGACTTGCGCGTGGCCTCCTACTAGATTGATACCTTGGTTCTCAAAAACTGAGGGAAATACTTATGCTACTGTGCAACATCATCCTCTCCTCTTCGTGGAAAACCAACGCAAGCTCAAGATGTAGCAGGCGCCCCCTTTCCTTTCTCCCATCCACCTCTTCCCCATCTCTCTCCTAGTCCAACATGGAAAAGGGGGGAGTCCTACTCCCGGTAGGAGTAGGACTCCTCTGGTGCGCCTCTCCCCTTGGCCGGCCGCACCCCCTTGCTCCTTTATATACGGGGGCAGGGGGCACCCCAAAGACACAACAATTGATCTGTTTGATCTTTTAGCCGTGTGTGGTGCCCCCCTCCACCATAGTCCACCTCGATAATACTGTAGCGGTGCTTAGGTGAAGCCCTGCGTCGGTAGAACATCAACATCGTCACCACGCCATCGTGCTGACGAAACTCTCCCTCAACACTCGGCTGGATCGGAGTTCGAGGGACATCATCGGGCTGAACGTGTGCTCAACTCAGAGGTGTCGTATATTCGGTACTTGTTCGGTCAGATCGTGAAGACGTACGACTACATCAACCGCGTTGTGCTAACGCTTCCGCTTTCGGTCAACGAGGGTACGTGGACAACACTCTCCCCTCTCGTTGCTATGCATCACCATGATCTTGCGTGTGCGTAGGAATTTTTTTGAAATTACTACGTTTCCCAACACTACTACGGGCTAGATTTCCACGATCTAGCCCCAAATTCTTTCCTCAACATCTCGGCATTCATTGTCATGTGCGAGGCCTTCCTCCGCATCCCACCCCACTTCAAATTATGGCTAAAGATCTTCAATGTGAAGCTGAAAGTAGTGGATGGTCAACATGCTGAGTGTGGAGGCGCCATAGTGAGCAAACTGTCCAACGTCACATGGCCCACAGGCACCTTTGTGGATACCGTCAAAGGATGGCAACAACAGTGGTTCTACGTCACAGAGCCCCGCGACACCACCTGGGCCGCGGCTCCCAAATTCAAGTCCGGGCCCCCAATGCGGCTTACCTCCTAGCTAAACAAGGGC
>JAHIAM010003164.1:0-45376 GCA_021605205.1 Aegilops longissima
TCTTTGTGAGTGAGCTAAGTGTGTGAACTCCATTTGGTAAAGGTAGCGGTGAGAGGCCATGTAGGAGTACATGGTGGGTTGTCTCATTGCGGCCGTCCTCGGGAAATGAGTTACATGTTTGTGATCCATGAGCAGTTACTACCACACATTGGGCTCAGGCGCTCCAAGCTCTCGACTTATTAATCAACCTGATCTACATCCGAGGAGTTGCAACTAGTTTACGGTGTTTGTAGGTAGTGTTAGTAGTCTACCAGTGGCACCCGTACAGGTGGGCTTAGGACAGACTAGGCACCGTGGCAGGTATTATAGCGTCGCCCGTTAGGAAGGCTTGAAACCACTGCACATCGTTTGGGGCCGTGGCGACACCCGGTGGATCTCCTGCGGATGGAACCCGAATAGGCGATAAACACGGGCCGAGAGACTTGTGTGGTTAGTCGAGGTCATGGCCGACTCCCTCGCTAGGCTTCGCTTGAAGGTTAAGCTGAGATACGAGGTGTACATTTGGTAAGTGGCGAGGCGTGTGAAAGAAATACACCCTGCAGGGGTTAATATGATCTATTGAATAGCCGTGTCCACGGTAAGGACTTGGGTTGCTGTGCAGGTCATAGACTAGTGAAAGTGGATACTCTAAAACTACTTAAGATAGCGTGAGTGCTATGGATGGCGTTCGTGAGGGAGGCGGGAGGCGGATCCATAGTGGTTTATTGATATGGTGAATATGTGGACTCGTTAAGCATACCTCAAAAGAGTTATTTGCGTCGTGGTTCAACATAGCCAGAGTCAAAGCTGGCTTCTGAAGTCAAACTCCACCACCTTTATTGATGCGATGCATATGTAGATAGTTACGATGTAAGTCTTCTTTGGTACATTTGTACTCACGTTTGCCTATTTTATGTTTTTGCGAGAGAGACTCTGTCGTTAGTAGTTCAGCGTGGACTTGACATTTAGCTTCTTACCTCAGCTCGATCTTGTGCCCTCGGCGGATCACGGTAGATAGTCGGGCTTCTCGGCCTTTTTCATTTATAGTTATGCGTACTCGAGACATGTTAAGCTTCCGCATGTGTTTGATTGTATGCTCTGAATGTTGGGTCATGAGACCCATGTTTGTAATATCTCGCTCCTCGGGCGAATGAATAAATACTTGAGTGAAGTAGAGTAATGTTGTGATGCCATGTTGTATTTACATATCTCGAGCATATTGTGTGTATGATTGAAATGCTTGGTATTTGTGGGATCCGTCTACCTAGTTGTTTATCCTTGGTAGACTCTCTTATAGAAATCTAGTCTTGTGCTTCCGCAGGCCATAGTAGTCCGCTTCTGCCCAGTTCACGAGTCACGCTAGCCCGCCTCTCTTGCTCGGAACATGGCCTGGCGGCATGTGATTCCGCCGTTCTGTGTACATCGCCGGAAATGTCGCAGCGGTGTCATCGGAGTCCTGCCTAGCTTTGCTACGGGCGGGTTCCCGAGTCTGTTAGCCCAGTGCTACAGCCCGGTTCATCTGGCTGCTGACGACATGCTCGATGTTGAATCATGTATACTGTCCCTATAAGTTAGTGCCACTTTGGGTTCCGACTAGTCATATATCGGCCAGATTCTCTGTCATATGGATGCTAGTGACACTATCATATACATGAGCTAAAAGGCATAAGCGGTCCGGGGGACATGTGTAAGAAGCGACACACATTGGGAATACCGTGCATGAGGCGCATGAAAGTGATATGAGGTGTCACATGCTAGATCGGTGTGGCATTGAGTCGAGGTCTGACGGCTTTGGTATCGAGGTATTTTACTGTGGGATTACCAAGCCAAGCGGTGAAGTTGAGTCTAGAAATGCTTTAGTTATATAAAGAATTGATTGTGGAAGGGAATGTAAGGCTCTTTTACTCCTTATACCTCATGGCCTTGATGCAGGTCATCCTCTTCTTTTCTCTGGTGTTAAGGAACTAGGCTTTCTCCTCTTTCTCTCGAGGATCGTGTTACTAATCCATAGACTTATATGATTGTTGGTTTCAAGCTTCATTTCAGTTCCTACTACTTCCATATGTTCACGTTGATCTCAAACCCTTGATATTGTGTACGAGTGGTTATGCCACCATTTTTTAGCATGTCTCAAATCTTTGAGCATTTACAACCGTTATGCTGTCGAGTCATCCCAGGTTTCTAAACTTGCGATGCATTTGCAAATCCCTTCCTCCGTTCTGATGTCCTTTTGGGCGGATTAAGCACACTAATCGGTGAGTTGAGGTACTTTATTGCCTCGACATATATGTTGGAGTTAGTATTATGACCCTAGGTGTTTTTGAGTCACCTAGTAATCTAGCCATGTTTTTTTCTTTGTGAACGTGTGGGGCAAAACCCCCTGACATATCAAACTTTATTGATAAAATAAGTAATACAACAAGATGATTACAAGGAGTAACGGTACAAGGTAAAAAGGAGTCTTACATAACTATCTTAAGGGAGGAAAGAGATCCATTTAAGCAAGTCATCCTTGTAAGCATATTTGATTTGGTGCTGCATTAGGCTAATATCATGCCTAAAGCAAACCTCCATTTATTGAAACTAGCCCTCTCATTTCTGAACACTTTGGCATTTCGATGATCCAAATATTCCAGCAAGCAATGAAAACCACTTCAGGAGAAGAAAACACCAAAACTTCTCCTTGCACGAGTAACCAGCTGAATCATGGATGTGCCCGGCAGGACCAATCAATCTACGGAATAATTCCAGACCCTCACACTTTGAAGTTGCAGTTGAAGAATAGAAGATCCTGGTTTCTCTAGCACCCAGGGGAAAACCTAATGGACTCCATCTTCCATGTGCGGTGCCTTCTCTCAACCATATCCTTGGTGTTCAACCTGTCCATAATAAGCATCCAAGCAAAGACCTTGATCTTGAGGGTACAAGAGGATTTCCAAACCTGAGCAAAGGATTGAAGGACTCGGAACACAAAAGTGTAGGAGTAAAACATCTTGGGCTTGAAAATCTTGGATGAGCCACGAGAACCAAACATCCTTGAACTAGGGTCTACTGTTGTAAGAATCCATCAAATCCTTTATCATGTTCAACTCAATAAAGGCCTGGCGAGATAAGGGAAGGTGGAAAATCTGATGCATATCACAGGTATTGAAAATTTCCTTAACTAAAATCCGGGGATCCTTGGCAAAGAGAAAAGCCTTGGGAATCTTGTCGTAGAACTAGAAGCTGCGGTGCAAAGGTTCCAATTATCAGCAAAAAAAGCGATGTCCCTTCATTGATCGCACCCAGGAGCAGTCCTAGAATGCTGCATGACTTTACATATCCCTCCACGGAAGGAGCGCGATCATTTGTTCCTGGGGCATTCTTTCAAAATAATATGAATCCGGACTAGGGACACGAAGGGATATCTCGTTTGTTCGAGGAAGTTATTGGCATGCTTGAGAAGAAGAGCCACATTACGAACCCCCGATTAAGAATACCCAGACCTCCTTTCTTTTTTGGCCTACAAATGAGATCCCCAACAGCAAGAGATGGTGCTTTGGCTCATCTCTATCTTTCTCCACAACCACTGCCTTTGGATTCTTTCCAAGCAGCCGGTGTACTAGAGTAAAGTACCCTAGTATCCAGAACTTCGTGCCGCGAGCGATTCAGCACCTGTGACAAGGCTTGCACAGTGACGCCAAGGTCCTCCGTGGTTCCTTTGGAGCCATTCAAGAACAAAGTATTTAAGCCAAGGAGACAAGGCCCGGCAAGAGGAGCTTGCAGGAAGGCCCTCACTCAAGCCTTGTGAAGACAAGACCCGGCAAGAGGAGCTTGCTGGAAAGGCTCGATGGCGACAAGCTTCGGGACGCGACAAGAAGATTCAGTAGCGGCAAGGCGCTTGCAGCGACGAGCAACTCACTCTTTATCTCCACTCGACTCATCCACCAGCGATAGCCAGCCATGGGACCATTCGGTAGCAGCGTGTCAAGAAGAGGCTGTCTTGACCAGGTGGAAGCAAGCGATGTGGTATGACAAAGATTGCCATCGTGTAAGCGGTGGCGCATATGAATGTCCACTGTTGCACTTGTTTAGGCGACATGGGCGAAATTCATACTTTTGTCCCCTGCCGTCGAGTTAGGTAGAATACACTATACAAGTAGCTGTACCAACGCAACTCATTTTCCCTTTTGCCCTTGTCTACGTTGCTACACATTGGTGGCTTGAGCATATAAAAGGAGGCCCATGCATAGCGTAAATTGGTTCAGTTCATTCGAAAGCAGAGACACTCATGCTAGGTCTTGTAGCTCCGATGGCTCTCTAGCAAGAACACAATACAATCATACAAGCAGCAGTAGGTATTATCTCTCCGGAGAGCTCCGAAGCTGGAGTAAGCGGCTGGTATTAGCCCGGCTTGATCTGCTCTTGATGCGACCTCCGCATACCCGAACCCGAGAAAGGGGCTCGGTCCGCCGGTCCCATTACAAAGTCGATACAAAGTGCGGGAAGGCTCGGTGGCGACAAGCTTCCGACAGCGACAAGGATTCAGCATGACAAAAACGCTTGCAGCGACAACCACTCTTTATCTCCACTCCAGCTCATCCACCAGCGATGTCGCCATGGGACCATTCGGTAGCGCGTGTCAAGAACTGTTTGTCGGTGCGGAGGAAGCCCGTGTCGGCGTGACAAGATTGCCATCGTGGCAGCGGTGGCGCCCTTATTTATCCTGTTGCCTTTGTTTGGCGACATGAATGGGAATTTATTCTTTGTCCCCTGCCGTCGAGTTGAGTAGAATACACTATACAAGTAGCTGTACCAACGCAACTCATTTTCCCTTTTTGCCCTTGTCTCGTTGCTGTTGGTGACCCCTTGAGCATATAAAAGGAGGCCCATGTAGCGTAGGGTGGTTCAGTTCATTGAAACCAGAGACACTCATGCTAGTGGTCTTAGCTTCCATGGCTCTCTAGCAAGAACACAATACAATCATACAAGCAGCAGTAGAGTATTATCTCTCCGGAGAGCTCGAAAGCTAAAGGTAAGCGGCTCGTGTTAACCCGGCGATCTGCTCTTACGTGCGACCTCCGCCCCCACCGAACGAAAGGGGCTCGGTCCTTGGTCCCATTACAAAGTCGATACAAAATAGGGAAGGCTCGGTGGCGACAAGCTTCGGGACGCGACAAGAGATTCAGCAGCGGCAAAGGCGCTTACGCCAATGACAACTCCCTCTTTATCTCCTCCCGGCTCATCCACCAGCATTATAGCCATGGGACCATTCGGTAGCAGCGTGTCAGAAAACTGTCTCGGCCAGCGGAAAGCAATGATGGCCTGACAAGATTGCCATCGTGGCAAGCGGTGGCGCCCCTGACGGTCCTGTTGCCTTTGTTTAGGCGACATGGGCCGGGCATTTAATGCTTTGTCCCCTGCCGTCGGAGTTAGGTAGAATACCTTTGTACAAGTAGCTGTACCAACGCAACTCATTTCCATTTTTTGCCCTTGTCTACGTTACTACACTGTTGGTGACCCCTTGAGCATATAAATGGAGGCCCATGCGCAATGTAGAGGTTGAGTTCTTTTGAAACCAGAGACACTCATGCTAGGTCTTGTGCTCCATGGCTCTCTAGCAAGAACACAATACAATCATACAAGCAGCAGTAGGAGTATTATCTCTCCGGAGAGCTCCGAAGCTAGAGTGGCGGCTGCGTGTTAGCCCGCTTGATCTGCTCTTACGTGCGACCTCCGCCCCCAAGAGACGAAAGGGCTCGGTCCCGGTCCCATTACAAAGTCGATACAAAGTGCGGGAAGGCTCGGTGGCGACAAGCTTCGAGACGCGACAAGGATTCAGCCGCGGCAAAGCGCTTGCTTGACGCAACTCACTCTTTATCTCACTCCAGCTCATCCACCAGCGTGTATGCCATGGGACCATTCGGTAGCGTGTCAGAAACTGTCTTGACGCCGTGGAGAGCAGCGTGATGTCGGTGGTGACAAGATTGCCATCGTGTGGCGGTGGCGCCCTTATTTATCCTGTTGCCTTGTTTAGGCGACATGGGCGGGAATTTATTGCTTTTGTCCCTGCCGTCGAGTTAGGTAGAATACACTATACAAGTAGCTGTACCAACCGCAACTCATTTCCCTTTTTGCCCTTGTCTACGTTGCTACATTGGTGACCCCTTGAGCATATAAAAGAGGCCCATGCATAGCGTGGGGTGGATTCGATTCATTGAAACGGAGACACTCATGCTAGGTCTTGTAGCTCCCATGGCTCTCTAGCAAGAACACAATACAATCATACAAGCAGCGGTAGGGTATTATCTCTCCGGAGAGCTCGAAGCTGGGTAAGCGGCTCGTGTGCTTCGGCAACCGATCTGCTCTTCGTGCGACCTCCGCCCCTACAAGAACGAAGGGCTCGGTCCATGATCCCATTACAAAGTCGATACAAAGTGCCGGAAGAAGGCTCGGTGGCGACAAGCTTCGGACGCGACAAGAGATTCAGCCAGCGGCAAAGGCGCTTACCCGCGACAACTCCTCTTTATCTCACTCAGCTCATCCACTGGCGATGCCGCCATGGGACCATTCGGTAGCGCGTGTCAAGAAACTTGCGGCCAGCGGAGAAAGCAGCGATGGCGGCGACAAGGTGCCATCGTGGCAGCGGTGGCGCCCCTGACGGTCCCTGTTGCACTGTTTAGGCGACATGGGCCGGGCATTTAATGCTTTTGTCCCCTACCCGTCGAGTTAGGTAGAATACCTTTACAAGTAGTGTACCAACCGCAACTCATTTTCCATTTTGCCCTTGTCTCGTTACTACACGGTGGTGACCCCTTGAGCATATAAATGGAGGCCCATGCGCCAATGTAGGGGGTTGAGTTCTTTTGAAACCGGAGACACTCATGCTAGGTCTTGTAGCTCCATGGCTCTCTAGCAAGAACACAATACAATCATACAAGCAGCGATAGGAGTATTATCTCTCGGAGAGCTCGAAGAAGGATGTAAGCAGCTCGTGTTAGCCGCCTTGATCTGCTCTTAGATGACGTCCGCCCCACCCGAACGAAAGGGGCTCTGGTCCATGGATCCCATAGGTGTTAAATGGGTCCTATCGGCTTCCCGACATCTTTGGCGCCCGGGTAGAAGCGTCGAGGCTGTGTGAACCTGATCCGGCGTTCACCACGAGCAACATCTTCATCATCTTCATCAACGTGCCACGAAGAAGAGGCGGCGGCGTGAGCAATCCACATCAATCCGCCACCACTGGAGCAAATGGGTGGTGGGGTGAACACCGGCCGGAAGGCGAGGCGCCCGGCGAGGGAGCTCATGATGCTGCCAAGTCAAGGACAAGGCAGCGCGGACCTCGGCGTCCGTTACGCGCACAGCGCCCATCTCGGGAGGCAGCGGGACCGACAGCGTCATGGTATTCACACTACCGTATGTTCGTTGGATCAAGATCGATTGGAGGATCTCGGGGCCCTCAAGACCAGCGTGCCGCGTCAACATCTTGGCACGGCGTGGTATGGTCGCTGGGCGGGATCGCTGCTCCTTCTAACATAGTTAGAAGTCCGAGCATATCCGCTCCTGCTTGCGTTCACCACTACCGCCCGCCACTCCGGCGGAAGCCTTGGCGAGCTCAAGCTGCTCTAGACTACCCTCCAACAGCCGACAAAAGTCGATGAATGAAGGCCACCATCGAGTCTCGCCGGCTTTGACAGCGGCGACACTCGCGGCAACCAACTACGCCGCTGCGGCGGCAAGGCGACAAAAGCACGAGCGGTGGCGGCGAAACTTGTGAAGTGCAACCACCATACACTCTCCACCCGAAGGCCAAGATCACCGGCTCGTCGGATCCACCTCGGCGGCGACTCCACCGCGTCGCCGGATCCACGAGCTTCGCCCGTGATCAGCGCCGGAGTTCTTCGAGAGCAGCAACAAGAAGGCGCTTCGGACTCGCGCCGGCGCCCGAAGAAAGCGCAACGTCAATCGACCAGCAGCTGGAGCCCCTGTCGATATGCATGCACAGAGGAACGAGGCGACTTGCGTGCGCGGTAGAGTTGCCCAGCGTTCACTTTCGTGAGCTGCGGCAAGTCGATGGCCCGACAAGAAAATTTCAAGCAGGCGTGCGAGAAATGCGATGGCAGGACACATCCGTCGAGTTCCTCATCATCTACACCATCGCGGTGCAAGCTGCGGGGGGGCAGGCGACAAGATCCTGCCAACTATTTCGGCGGTACTCAAGCCTAATGTCGGATCTTGGCTCATGCACTTGCGGACAACTCCATATTCTCTTGGGCAGATCTATGCCATCGGTTTGTCGGCGCCTTCACGGTGACCACAAGCCTCATAGCGAAGGCGACCTTCATCTGCTCGCCTAGAAGGAAGGAGAGTCTTTGCTTAAGTTCATTCAGAGATTCAGCCGTGTGCTACAACATTCGAGATGTCCACCACCTTGATGTCAGCGTTTCATCGAAACAGCGGAACGCGGGATGAGGAGGAGATGGCAATGTGCAAAGTCAAGGGCGTCGGTGAGCTGTATGCCCTGGCCGACAAGTATTGCGCGTCTTTGAGGAAGGAGGAGACTCGAGGAGAGAATCTGAAGCGAGGATCGATAGTGAGGAGACCGCCCGGCGAAGAAAGCTGGCGGCGGAACAACGAAGGAAGAAGGGCAAAGATGTACTGGTTGTCGGCGGTCCAAAGCAGCGGTGATGCATAAGAAAGCCAAAGTTGGTGGCTCCGGCAAAGAGGTTGCCGCTGGCACCGAACTGCCAAAGCTATGGTGACGGCCGACAAGCGAGACAGCTCAGCGAGCGATCTTGCAAGATCCACGTACCAAGGGCCATGACCTCGAGCTGCAAGAAGGTCGAGCAGCTTGTTGAATAAGAAGGCTGAAATCTGATGGTAGCGACAAGGAGAAAGCCCGAAGGTCTTTGGGGAGTTAGCAAGAAGCAACCTGGCGGGGAGGGCCCGCGGCAAGGCCAGCAATGACAAGGAGCAGCAGACCTCCCAGCGGCCCGACAAGGATGAAGGCGGCGGCAGCGATGAAGATATGGAAGGCAGCGAGACCGATGAGCGGGGGTTCGAGAAAGCCACGGAGGTCCTCTGTATTGGTGGCGGTGCTTCTCGCATACTTCACACCACCAACTCAAGGAATGGATGCGGGAAGTTAATGCAGCAGAACCATCCGTAGAAGTCCGCAAGCCTCTGAAATGGTCGGCCACGCCTATCATCTTTGATATTGAGGACCACCACGATCGCTGGCTGCGGTCGGTGCTTGCCGATGTTGGTTTCACCAACTATCCGCAACCTCAAGGTCACTAAGATGCTAGTTAGCGGCGGGGCGGCTTGAACCTGATCTCCTCCGCGGTGCTCGAAACTCCAAATCCACGACGGCGAGCTCGAAGAGGCGGCACATTCAAGGAATCAATCCGAGGAAGGAGCAAGCGAAGGGAAGATCACGTTCTTTGGTGACATTTGGCGTGAGCTGAACTTCAGGACTGAGAGGTCACGTTCGGCGTTGCTGATTTTCCATTGCCTTACAATGGGATACTCGGTCGTCCGGCTTTTCGCCAAGTTCATGGCAACCTCTCATTATGCATACAACTTGCTCAAGATGCGGGCCCGATAAGTGTCATTTCTGTCTATGGTGACAAGAAGGATGCTCTTATCTGCGCCGACAAGATTCTTGGGAGGCAGCATTTGCAACAGATAGCAAGTCACTTGCCGCTGAAGCTCCGGGGAAGAAAGCCAAGACCAAGTCGGCAAGAGCTCTAATGCCCTCCGGCAAGCGCACCTCTTGGTGCTTGCGCTACCATCGAGGCCTTTCCATCGAGCTCCACGGCAAGTACAAGAAAGCGATGGCAGCTCCACCAAAAACCAGAAGGTGCCCGCCAAGGAGGGCAGCCTTGGTGGTACCTTCACCATCGGTGCCACTCTCGACCCTAAATAGGAAGGCGCTTCGTTGCTTTCTGCAGGCGACGTCGGCGTGTTTGCATAGCAACCGTCGACATCCCGGTGTTCAGGAATGTAATTGAGCATCACCTAGCTATCTGTCCTCATCGCGGCCCGTCAAGCAGAAAGTCGGGGAAGCGGCGATGGGCGCCAGAATTCATTGCGAAGAGATCAAGAAATTGGAAGCAGCGAGGCCTTGTCGGAGGTGCTCCATCCTCGTGGTTGGCCAATCCTGTGGTTATCGCATAAGGCAAATGGGAAATGGAGACTTTGTATCGACTTCACGGATGTTAATAAAGCTTGTCCCAAAGACCCATTTCCCTTGCGGCGCATCGACAGTTATTGACTCCACGGCTGGATGTGATTGCTTTCATTTCTTGATGCATACTCGAGGATATCATCGGATCTTCATGGCGAGAAGAGGATGAGAGAAAACGCATTCATCACCCCATGTGGCACATCTTGTTTTGTACGGATGCCTTTTGGGCTAAAGAATCTGGTTCAACGTTTGCAGAGTAGTCCATGGCGCTTTTGAGCATAAAATGCGAAATGTAGAAGCCTACATGGATGACATAGTGGTCAAAAAGCAAAGACGAAACAACTCTGGTTCAAGATTTAGATGAGACCTTTACAAATCTGCGCCAAGATCAACCTCAAGCTCAACCCGAGAAGTGCGTGTTTGGAGTCCCTTCCGCAAGCTTCTCGGGTTCTTCGTGTCTCAGCGGGGAATTGAAGCCAATCCGACAAGATCAAGGCTTGAGCAGATTGAAGCACCAAAGCGCGTCAAGGATGTCGAAGACTTGCGGTTCGCGTGGCTGCTCTCGGCGAGGTTTATCTCTAGATCTGCTGAGCGTGCCTGCCATTTTCAAGATTTTGAAAAAGGCAGGTCAATGAAATGGACTCGAAGCGGAGGCTGCGCTGCGAGGACTTAAAGAGGTACCTATCCTCACTCCAATACTTATCGCACCTATGCCACAAGAGAAGTTGCTGCTATATATAGCGGCAACCAATCAAGTAGTTAGTGCTGCGTTAATAGCGGAAAGGAGGCGAGATGATGAGCCGGCAACCAAGGTAGATGCATCCGGCGACAAGCGGGGGCTTCACCGGCGAACTCTGGTCCCAACAACGATGGATCTGCTTGAGGCGATGCGAGAAGATGCAAAAAAAGATGGTGCAGCGCCCGATTTACTTTATCGGTTCCCTTTGCGGGGGCTAGGTCAAAGAGTACTCGGTGTGCAGAAATTGCTTTTCGGCCTCCTCATGGCCTCGAAAGCTGCGCCATTACTTCAAGCACATGAGATAACGATCGTCACTCGCTTTCCCCTGAAGAGAATATTGCAAAATCCGGAAGCAGCAGGCAAGATTGTCAGTGGGCCTTTGGGCTATCAAGCTTTGGCCTCAAGTTTGAAAGCACTTCAACTATCCAAAGCGAGCATTGGCGAGTTTATAGCAGAATGGGCGTAGCAGAGATGAAGAAATTCGAGCGAGCATCCCGTCAAGGAAGCAAGCAAAGAATGGCTGATGTACTTTGATGGTGCCTTCTCGCTGCAAAGCGCCGGTGCGGCGTGCTGCTTATCGCACCCACGGAGAACACCTCAAGTACATAGTCCAAATGCACTTTCCCAAGGAGCAAGCGACAAACAATACAACAGTATGAAGGTTTGCTTGCGGTCTCAGGATCATGATGAACCTTGGGATCAAGAAACTCATTATCGGGGTGACTCGCGGCTTGTCGTCCGCCAAGTGAACAAAAGATTATCGAGTCCGTTGATGGAAGCCTCGTTGATGAAGTGAAAGCTATAAGAGCACTTTGGCGGCTGCGAGATGGAACATGTTCCAAGAACTCAGAATGATATTGCTGATGGCTGTCAAAGTGCGGTGCACTCAAGTTACACAATGGAACCAGGGATTTTTGTGCTCAAGCTGACTCAACCAACTATGCGCCATCAAGCTGGACAGAACAAGAGAGGAAGTTGATTTACGGTGACTATCTTCGGCGAGAGCTTCCGAAGCCGCCACCAAAAGGTCCCCAAGATCAACACCAAAAATCTTTGAGGCGATCTGCTCCGACAAGCCCTAGGGTTTGTTTCGTTGAAGCGAGCGCTCCCGACAAGTTTTGCTCCGGCAAGCTTGCGGGGAACATCAACTCGGCCGAGCGCGAGGTTCTTGCCGTAAGCGGATGTTCCTTGGCAACATATGTGCCTTTAATCCTTGTTGTCGAGCCACAAGCTCCGGCATAGGCACACAGATTGTCCATTTCCTTGAACGGAGAACTTCCGAAGAACAAGAAGAAGCGGAAAGAGTAGCCCGGCAGTCAAGTATGTACCAGTTTGTCGATAGCACGGCTGTGCGAAGAAGACTCAGCGGTGTGAAATTGAAGTGTATTCACGGGAAGATGGGCGAAGCTGTTGGCGAAGAGATACGGAGCATATGTGGTCACCACATTGGCGCAAAACACTTACGGCAAAGCTTTCCGGCAAGGTTTCTTCTGCCGTCGACCCTCCGGGATGCAAGCTGCACAAGTAACCAAGTGTGAAGCGTGCGGTTCCATTCCAGCGGATACACCAGCCAGCTCAAGCTCTCGGGCGATCCCTTTATCCTGGCCATTTTTCGGATTGCAGGGGCTCGATATTCTCGGCCCCTTTCCCGAGCTATCGGGGGCTTTGAGTACTTATGTTGCAATCGACAAGTTCACAAAGTGGCGGAAGTGGAAGCGATGAGGAAGGTGGCGGCACGGTCGGCGATCAAGTTCTTGGTCGATTGTTTGCCGTTTTGGAATTCCTAACGGGATCATCACCGACAACGGCACATAGTTCCTGACGCACCTTCATGTAGTCGTCCAAGATCTTGGCGCCAAGGTCTGCTTTATACATTGCTCATCCGAGAAGCAGCGGTCAAGCGGAAGGGCAAATCTGAAGTGCTGCGGGCTCAAGACCAGAACTTTTGACGGGCTGTACAAGTCACGGAAGAAACTGGATTGAGAGCTGCGGTGGTTCTTTGGTCGTCGGGCGGCGCGTAAATCGAGCCAACGGCGAGACACCTTCGCTCTAGTCTATGGAGCGAGGCAATTCTCCCCACGGAACTTCGTATCTGGGTCACCTCAGTACTCGCTTATGATGAGCTTGAGCAAGAGCAGCTGCGACAAGATGGCCGCTGCTCCTTGAGGAGGACCGTCTTCGGGCATTTGTGCGAGCTGCTCGTTACCAGCAAGCTTTGCGTCGCTACCATAGCCGTAAAGTTAGTGCGAAGCCTCGAGGAGGCGACCTTGTTCTTGGCGCGTTCAGTCCGCCAAAATTCCAACAAGTTGGCGCTTGAAGTGGGAAGGCCCTTATCGGGTGAAAGCGAGTCACTAGGCTTGGCGCTGTCATGCCAGAGACCGAAGATGGCATTCGGTGAGCAACTCCTGGAACATTGAACATCTTCGTAAGATTTACCCGTAAGGCGCGGTTCTTGGAACCTGTTCCGGCAACCACCTTTTGTACAAGTCTTGCCGATGTTGCATGTAATCCTTTGTACAAAGCCGGGTGCAGACCCCGTGCATAAGTAAAGCTCATGTGTTTCGCATAACTTGTCAATTTCATGCTTTCGTCATTTTATTGCATGTTTTGTATGACATTTTGTGCAGCACCTACACCCGGTAAGCAATAACGAGCCGCAAGGCTCCATGACTTTATTTTCTCTTCTTTGTCTTTCTCAAAGAAAGGAAGGTTCCCTCGCACACAAGTTAGCCGGGGGGGAAGGAGAAGATAATGGTCTGGACTAAGTATCGCTCGAGGAAATTCCGCCTTACCGGGAGACAAGCTACAGAAAAGCTAAGTCACCAAAGTTTGAGCAATCAGCTTTTAAATTTTTAAGTTATCTTCCTCGAACGATAGTACTTTGTATGGAAAACCTGTGTGCGGAGGAACCAACTCGTAGCTGGTCGCGCCCTTACTTTGTTTCGAGTCCTCTCAACAACGTAAGTGAGCTGCAACTAGTTGCGGCAAGGTTGCTTGTCGGAAGCGGCACCGCCAGCAGGCTGCTAACGTTCCGCACTCAGCGCTTGCGGCAAAGGTGCCCGCGCCGACAAGTTCCCTAAAAGTGTAGGGCACAAACATACAAAGGAAGGAATCAAGTAAAGGAAATAACATTGCAATCACTGCCCAAGATAGAGTTATATTACAAAATAGCTTGCCATGAATCTAATAAATTGTTCTCTAAACATGATCGGCGACAAGGAAAAGATAAAACTGGTGGCCTAATATCGCGGTGCGCCATCAACCGCTTGATCTTGCCCACCTTGTCCACAATGGGTGCGACAAGGGCTTTGAGCACCTCCACATCAGCATCCGTGGCCGGGATCTGAGGGCGCCGTTGAGGTTGAGGCTGGATTGTGGAAGGCCACCTTCATCAACACCTACGGAGAGCTCCCTTACAGATATGGCGCGATTCCTCGGCCAGCTGCTTTGGGATCTCTTCCGGAGTCATTGGAGAGCCGTCCTGCGCCCTTGAAGAACAAGCTGAGCTTGGCGCTGGGTTGGGCGCTCGTCGGAAAAAGTACCAAGATCCACCATCCCGGCTCTGTCAGCTCCGTGTCGATGGCGGCGGCGATATTCACAAGACCCTCGGTCGGTGCTCCACATTCTCCACGAAGGTGCTCTAGGCAGCGTGCTTTTCGCCCGGCAGCGCCTCGTCGGCCTTGATCTTCTCCAACAGGCCCACCTCCGCTCCTTGGCGCCGTCCAGCGTCTGCATCGAGGTGGTCAGTTTCAGCTCAAGATCTTCTTTGGAGTCCTTGGCGGTCTTGAGCTCCTTGCTCCTCTCAGCCGAGGCAGCCTGTAGCTTCGCCAAGAGTGTAGGCGTCCTTCTCGCTCGTGCTTGAGTGCAGCAAGCTCCTCGCCGCTTCTTCAGAATGGCCTCCAGCTGCGTCACCTTCGTCTCCAACTCCTTCTTGGCGGCCTCGGCAGCTGCGGCAGCATCCTTTGCTTCCTTAAGAGCTTGCCAGAAGTGTCTCCTCAGCGTGAAGCTCCTCCTCATGGTTGTCGAGATTAATCTTCCGCTGCGCCCAGCTCGCCTTCCTGGCGGCGCATAGCTTCTCGGCAGCGAGCCTGCTGCTCTTCAACCTCTGCCTTCTCGAGGATGAAGGCTGCGGCGCCTCAACAATTTGCTCCGCTCCTCGCCAAGGACGGAGAGCTTCTGATTGATCCCGGAGCTCCTCCAGCGCTTCTCGATGTCTGCTCCGCCTTGCGACAAGCGCTTCCGGGACTCAACTTGGCAGCCGGGCGCGGTAGGCGACAACAGCTTCTTCAGGCTGCTCCTCCTCGAGACTCACAGCTGCTGCTGCTTGGCGCGTCAACCAGCGACAACCCGGTGAGCGTGAGCAGCTCTTCATCAAAGGTCTCTCCTTGACCGGCGCCACAGGCTCGATGCCGGGGAGCTTGATGAAAGCGCCATCGCCGGCCTTGAGATAAGCGCGAGGCGAGGCTCTTGAACTGGCGCTGCACGATGGCGGAGGATCGTGATCGGTGTGGCGCTGGCGCTCCTGCGGCCTCGAAGTCGTCACTACGATCGCCGGACCCTCGCCAGCCTTTGCGGCGCTGTGGCAACCTTGGCGGCCCCGCCGCGGCAGACTCGCCGGCGCCAGCCTCTTCCTCCATGGCGGCGGCGTCGCCGGTATTGCCACGCCACGTCCTCCTCGCCCGGCGACCTCGGTCTCCATCGGCTCTGCGGCGGATGGATCGGCGACCGAAAAAAGAAAAACGATCAAGCAAATGTTGAAAGAAGAACAAGAAGAAAAAAAGGCAAGGAAATTTTCAGGTAAGAGGATTACTGCGATGGGATCTGCAGCCATGGTCTCGACCCTTTGGAGGATCCTTTGGTGCCGTCCCTTGCGGAGAAGTCTCCCTTGCGGGAACGCTCCTTGCAGGGAATCCTCCCTTGGTGGTGTAGTCGAAGCGAGATAGCATTTCGGGAGGCGGCTTAGGGCACTCTGGTGAGCTGCTCTGCTCCTACAAACCAACGATCGAGATATCAACAAAGAAGGAGCACCCATGCACGCCTAACGATGAAAGTAAACCATATACTTCTGGCTGGGGGCTGTCTTTGGGGCTCCTTTGAAAGGTTGCGGGTCCGGCAAGGGGGTCTCGAGCAGCGCCTCCTGTTGCCAGGGGATCATCTCGATGACAACCACGGGGTCTTAGCTCTCTTGAAGCTCTGGGCCAGCGTCACGAAAAGGAAGAGTTCAGAATGAAACAAATCAGATAGAAAGCGAAGCAACAAAATTGAAGAAATACAAGCACAATATAGAAGCTTACTCTTCTTCTTCCTCGTCGGATGCTGGCGGAGAGATCAAATTCGGCTCGCCTCGGCGTATGACAAGCGGAGGTAGTTTCCCTTGACCGCTTGGCGGGGTATGTGTGGCACAGGAGGATCCGCCCGGTTATTTGTAGCGGTGTGGGGTGCTCCAGCGGCATTGCTTGCTTGCATTTGTGGAAGCAGCGTCCGCGGCGTTCGCGGCTGTTGGCCCGTCTGCCGCCCGTCTAATCTCCGGCCTTGCGGAGGCGCCTTCTTAGTGGGCCGGGGCTCCGTTTGCGACAAGCTGCTAGATGGTGGGGAGGAAGCGCCCTCGGCGGGTTCGCTCGACTCGGCCGGGTTGACAAGCTCTTCCTGCGGCGAACTCCCTTCGCTCGACAAGGCTTGCAGCCGCTGCCTCTGCCTCCTCGGCGGTGAACCCGAATTCGCCCGGTAGCAGCTGCTGCCGCCTCCTCTAACCTGAGTGGCGATGCTACGCATTTAAATGCGTCGGTGGTGTCATGGTGAGGCTCTTACGCTTTCGTCGGGCGGATCGGCACTTCATCAAGCTGTCGAAGAAGCGCGCCGCTGCGTCGTCGAAGTCTCTTGCCGGTTGGAGCAATCCCATGCGAATCACTGGCGGCATCATTACGCGGATGCGGTCAAGCGAAGAGTTGTTACTGCATGGGGCGACTCCCTCGGCAACCTAAACCACTCGGGGTGATCGGGGTCGTGTTTGAACAGCTCCAGCGACATCGCATCAACTCCAAGATAGTGAAATTGAAGTTGAGGCCGGGCGCAGCCTCATGATGTCCGCCGCATTTTGGAACTCCCAAGCAGGTCTGCTCCTCTCCTGCAAGGGAAGCGTCTGGCGGCGAAAATCTCGCCAATAAGCGCCCTACGGTGGTCCGGCAAGCTTTGAGGCGCAAGATCCGAGTCACGGCAATCTTCAATCTAGCATCTTCAGCGCCAAGTTGCTCCAATTGTTGCGCACTATTGGAGTTTGGTATTGAGCGATGAAGAGCTGCGGGTTCTCCTCAACGATCCAACACCAATCGGCTCTCCTCCTCCCACTTGCTCTGGAGCTCTCCTTCGAGATAGGCTTCTTTCTTGCGATCCTTGAGATCAAGCAATCCCCTCCGACAAGTGGCTCTCCTCTCTCAACTCGGGGCATGAAGAAGTGGCGGAAGAGGGCTACGTTTGGGTGGACTCCGACAAAGTTTTCGCAAAGGTGTCAAAGCTGCCATGTCGAGACAACATTGAGGTGAAATCAAGGAATGAAAGCCGTAGGTATTCATGATATCGAGAAAAATTCAGAGAAGAGGCGAGCCGCAATAGAAGAACAGCCTTGAAGAAGGTGTACCAGTTGGGGCTAGTTCAGAAGCAGCGGTGGGAGTACCTTACGTCTGCGCGGATCTTCGCGTCTCCGTCGACGAAGAGGTAGTAGTTCTCCTCGGCTCCCTTGCGGTGGTGAGGGGAAAACAACCCGCTCCTTCATGCGCCCGCGAGCCGCTGCGCCTCGGCCGACTTCCGCCCTTCCCTTATCGGCTTTGGACCATGGCGGAGGTGGTGGAGAGACTAACGGCGTTGATGGCGCTGGTGGCGATGGGCGGGCGCTGCTCTCTTGAGACTAGAGAAGAAGGGGGCGGCGGTGGTTTCCGAATTAGACAGCAAATGGCGAGGTGGGCGACCTGCCCTGTTTCCCCTGTTTATAAGGAGGAGAGAGGCGGACATTCCTTTTCCAAATAAAAACCCCCACGATCTCTCCCCGGCGCCACGTTCAGCGTCTTTGTTAAGTGGGGGCGTGGTGGAGTCGAGCTAAGTGCAGGCGTGATCTAGTCATGGCGTGCCCGTGCACTGTTTTGGGCCTGGCCCAATGGCGCTCGGCACCGTGTGTGGTGAGCCGGGGCTCTGTCCGGTGTACTAGAGTAGGGGTAACCTAGTATCCCGAACTTCGTGCGGGGAGTTCTGACATCCAGCGGCAAGGCTTGCTGGTGACCGCCAAGGTCCTCAAGTGGTTCCTTTGGAGCCATTCAAGAACAAAGTATTTAAGCCAAGGAGACAAGGCCCGGCAAGAGGAGCTTGCGGGAAGGCCTCAAGGCACGCTTGAAGACAAGACCCCAGCAAGAGGAGCTTGCCGGGAAGGCTCGGTGGTGACAAGCTTAGGGGCGACAAGGATTCAGCAGCGGCAAAGCGCTTGCCACGGCGAGCAACCTCTTTATCTCCTCCAGCTCATCCACCAATGTGTCGCCATGGGACCATTCGGCGCGTGTCAAGAGGCTGTCTTGACCGGCGGAGAGCAGCGTGATGGCGGCCGACAAGATTGCCATCGTGGCAGCGGTGGTGCCCTGACGGTCCTGTTGCACTATTTAAGCGAAATGGGCGGGCATTTAATGCTTTTGTCCCTGCCGTCGAGAGTTAGGTAGAATACCTTGTACAAGTAGCTGTACCAACCGCAACTCATTTCCCTTTTTGCCCTTGTCTCGTTGCTACATTGGTGACCCCTTGAGCATATAAAAGGAGGCCCATGCATAGCGTAGGGGGTTCAGTTCATTGAAACCAGAGACACTCATGCTAGGTCT
This sequence comes from Aegilops longissima, assembly GCA_021605205.1. Classification (NCBI taxonomy): domain Eukaryota; kingdom Viridiplantae; phylum Streptophyta; class Magnoliopsida; order Poales; family Poaceae; genus Aegilops; species Aegilops longissima. Next base: position 18,740 of record JAHIAM010003164.1, read on the forward strand.
TGTAGCTCCCATGGCTCTCTAGCAAGAACACAATACAATCATACAAGCAGCGGTAGGGTATTATCTCTCCGGAGAGCTCGAAGCTGGGTAAGCGGCTCGTGTGCCGCCTCGATCTGCTCTTCGTGCGACCTCCGCCCCCACCGAACGAAAGGGCTCGAGTCCGCCCGGTCCCATAGGTGTTCGTGGGTCGATCAGCTTCCCGACACCAAGCTGCTTGAGAATACCCGGCTGGCGAGCAAGACTACACAAGAAGAAAATGGGTATTGAAGATAGAGCGAGTTAAGGCGCAATCTTTCACCTTGGGGAAGGAAGAAGAAGCTGGCAGTCATTCTTCTCTCCATACAGATCCACCAAAGGCATGAAGTCCACCATTTTGGGCCTTGTGGTCCCCACGAATCAATCAAGATATGTAAATGGCATTTTACCAATTTTGCAACCAAAAGCAGCAGCCAAATCTTCCATTACAGCGAGTCAACATTGATTGGAATAATAAATGATTTATGGTAGTTGACATCGGACTAGTGGTGAGAAAACACCTTTAACATATCCTTCAAGCGAAGTTGAGCCACATGCGGGGAGGATGATCAATGTATCATTAGCATCTTTGGATCACATAGTAATCTGTATCATGGCAAGGTATAGGTAGGTGAAGAATTCCTTCTGAGCATATCATTAATGACTATTTGGAGTAGATCGCAGCTATGACAAAAGCGGAGGAGATCTGAGGTCACCACAATCGACTCCTTTACAAACAAACTTCCTCGGGGACCCCATTAAGCAAAAGCAGGAAGAAGTACCCGGTGGCGAGGAGCTGCTTCATCCAAAGAATCCACTTATCATTAAAGCCCTTATACCTTAGGATTTGGAAGATAGCTTCATGCTCAGCGAGTCAAAAGCCTTCTCAAAGTCAATTTGAGAATTACTATGGGCCTCTTTGGTGATGACATTGGTGCAAATATTCAAATGTCCAACCCAGACAATCCTGGATTGTTCTAGTCTTAATGAAACCATATTGGTTTTTGTGAATGCACTGCATAATCATTTCCTGGAATCTATTTGCAGCCATTTTGGACAGAAACTTAAGCCCCATACTAGTGAGAGAGATAGGCCTGTAGTCTCCCACTTCTTCAGGTGATAACTTTTTGGGCACAAGAGTAATAAAAGAACTGTTAATGTTCTCCAAGACAATCTAGCCATGTTTTGTGTTTCCAGTGTGATGATTCTGGCCACCAATCTTGAAAGCATGCCGTGATGCAATTTAGTAGTAGGTATTCTACTCACGGGTTCTTGACCCAAGGTTCACTCTACTTACCTCGTGTTGATAGTGTTGCTCGTACCTTTAGGATATTAGTAACCTTTGTGATAGTCCTCGAGGTCCGTGGTATATCCTTCTTCCAAATACCATGAACCACTTATGGCGAAGTTCTTTGAACCAAAAGATCACAACAGTACTCTTGAGGAGTTCTCCATTCATAATTGTGATTACGCGGTTCTACCTTTCTACATGGGTTATCTGGGAGAAACACTGTTGAACTTGGTTCGTCATACTAATCCATGCATCCACAACTCAAAAGTTATATGTTCCTTTGAGTTTTCCCCCTTCAGTTGTATTCCGACCTTCGTCTATCAATTGATAGTCAGGAGTAATTGTGCATCCGGGTTATCGATGCCTAGTATTCTTAATGATGCATCAAGCCATCCTATTAGGAATGACTAGGAGAAACAAACTCCGATTACCTTGTCCATTTCTAGGATTGGGTCAAAAGTAGTTGTATTCCACAGATCAAAATGCCAATCCAGCTTTTGTTACTGTTCTATCTTGAGTATTACCATCTTTATGTCAAGAGTGTCATGAGAATTGCACCACCTCTTATGAATTCTTGATGCAGTGATACTTCTAGCCATCATTATTCATTCCTCGGTCCCATGTTATTTATGGCGGAATGCCGACAAGTGAAGCTGTGATGTGTGAAAACAATAATCCTAGCAAGTCCGTTTGCTTGGTAGTTATTGGACAATATTCTCATCCTTAGCATGTTGGTTATTGAATCACCATCCTAGGACTGATCGTGGTACCTGGTCCATTTTGTTGGTGCACTCTTGATCGATGAGTTAGGATTTTGTCAAATCCTCACTCTTTTGATCATATCGTCTTATACTGAAAAGCAAGGTTGTTCTCAAGCTTAGTAACATATCGGTGGTTATTGATTTTACGAAGATCTTCTCGGAAGTATTACGGTTGTCACTGACCGCCATGTTGAGTTAAATGATCAAGTTGGTTTTCTTATAAATCACCCCTTCTCCAAGAATGCGTGTTGGATTTCCACAGAGCTAGTTGGTTGAGCTAGACAACAGCTTGGAGAGTTGGAAGATACAAGCTTATGCGAGTTAGTTCATTTAAGGGATATCCTTTTGAGTGTGTGTTGAAGAAAGATGATATTTTCACCGATTGGTCCTCGGGATCAATTGTTGGATCTATTGTCTTGTCCGGACTCGATTTGAGTATGGGCTATCATCAAATCAAATCGGAACCAATGATATTAAGTAATGTTGTCTTACTCGTGGTGGCTTCCTCGAGCATACACCATTACATCTTTTGAGTCGACCAATGCTATCACCGTGTTCACATGATGGTGGAAGTCCAGTGATATGGAAATTACGATGAGTTGCTGTTGGGCCCATCAGCAGCATTTTGTCTCCCCCATGATTCATGTTGAACATCAACCTAGTGTTGGAAACTTTGTAAGCAACGCCTTCGTGTTCCGTTCATGAAGATTATGCTTGGATGGAAGAAGTGACTTCCTCGAATTCATGTGCATTTGGTGCAAGTTGCCGCCATGAGTTCGAGAAAGATTGGTTTTGTTTCCTCTGGAACCATCCCAAGTCAGTTATGCATGTGCGAAGAATTCTATGGTGCGATAGGTGATCATCTTCATTCTATCGTATCCCTAGCACACCAAGCCACTGATTGATATGTTCAAGGAAGAAGTTCCTTCTTAAGAGCTAGACTTACGCAAGGACTTTGATATCCTCGTTGATAGTTCCCACCACTGAACCGGTAGTGTTTTATTATAAGACTACTACGTGGTCATGCTTATGCAGGACAGCGTGCTCACATGTATGTAGAGAACCAGCTCATGTTTTGGAGCATGCTATAGTAGTTCATCTCCGATAATCTCGCAATGTCATCTAAATGGAACTTGTGTTGCAACCTTTCTTTTCTAGACATGTTGTTTGAAAAATCCTGTTACCAATCAGATCTGAATCTCAGGCGGATATGATGGTTGGAACCTTCAAGATCTATGATGTAGGTCCCGACAAGGTTTATTGAGGAGTCCTAGATTAGGGGTGTCCGGATAGCGAACTATCACCGTTGGCGGACTCTGGACTATGAAGATACAAGATTGAAGACTTACGTCCCGTGTCCGGATGGGACTTTCCTTGGCGTGGAAGGCAAGCTTGGCGATCTGGATCGTAGATCTCCTACCATTGTAACCGACTCTGTGTAACCCTAACCCTATCCGGTGTCTATATAAACGGGAGGTTTTTAGTCCGTGGGGCGAACAACAATCATACCATAGGCTAGCTTCTAGGGTTTAGCCTCTCTAATCTCGTGGTAAATCCACTCTTGTACTACCCATATCATCAATATTAATCAAGCGGGAGTAGGGTTTTACCTCCATCGAGAGGAGCCCAAACCTGGGTAAAAACATCGTGTCCCTTGTCTCTGTTACCATCCGCCTAGGCGCATAGTTGGGACCCCCTACCGAGATCCACGGTTTGACACCGACATTGGTGCTTTCATTGAGAGTTCCTGCGTATGCGTCATCTTTAGGCCCGATGGCTCCTTGATCATCAACAACGGCGTGGTCGGGGTGATACTTTTCTCCCTGGACAGATCTTCATATTCGGCGGCTTTGCACTGCGGGCAATTCACTTGGCTATCTGGAGCAGATCGAAAGCTACGCCCGTGCCATCAGGTCAGGTTTGGGAGTTTGAACTACGGCCGACATCGCGGAGACTTGATTTTCGGATTGAGCAACAGCCAAGCGCCCGCCTTGTCTCGATGGGCGCGATCTAGCTCTGCCGCCGGACGGTGCCACAGAGGCCGCACCGGCGTCCGCTCGACCCTTAGCTTCGGGCCGACTCCGCGATCGAGGGCGAGTGGTTGGACACCGCCTTGGGGCTATGATCTCTCTGACGATTGAGCGAACACCATCCCTGTCGCTGCGAATCCGTGACTCCAAGGTGCGGACTCCTCTCCGGACTCGAACCTCCGCACCCGGCCAATCGAATCCGATTGGGCGCGGTCATGGAGTTCAACTGCGCGGACATCTTTCGGCTTTTCGCCCTTTGGCGACATCCTGAATTCACTAAAGTCTGTCTTTATCGGAGAGCCTGGCGGACTACGATCGGGAAGGTTTGGATGCAGACTGACGAAGAAGTTCAGCGCCCACCCACCACCACTTTGTAGCCACTGTCGATGATTTAACCGACATGCTCGACTTCGACTCCGAAGACATCGGCGATATGGGCGGCGATCTGGAGGCGACCAGAACCAGCGCCTACAGGGCCTTTGGAAGGCCAACTAAGTCATCGATATATACATGGTGGACATCCCAAAAGATGGGAGCGGCGATGGAACAGCGGAGGATGACCCCTCAAGAAACAGCCCAAGCGCGGCGTCGTGGCGCGCTCATCCGCCATAGCAAAAGCGGTGATTCCGGCACGGGAGATAATAACACCACGGGCGGTCTTGAGACAACCCCTCCGGCGAGGATTCAGGCGGGAGGAGGAGAAGCCAGCCCTCATGATAGGCGGCAGGCGGGGAGGTGGAGGGCGATAATTACATGCCTCCCTCCGAAGGCGAGGCAAGCCTCGGCGACAACAATTTGTCGTGCTGAGGATCCCGCCGAGCAGGGCGTTTCAAGCGCATGCTTATGGCCACGACAAGCAGCCTCGAGAAAAAGCAGCAGCAGCCTAGAGCTGACCAAGACTTGCTAGGCAGCGGATGGGTGAAGTCCTTGCAGCCAAAATCTGAACTCGAGCGCCCCTCAAGAGATACCCAAAAAGCAGGCTGCTACCCCAATTAGAGAAGCAGCACCCAAACCTACATCACCGGTGCATGATCGGACGATCGGCCACCCGTGGTCATGACGAGAGCCTCTAGACCCTCCATTCAAGCCGCACCCCGGCGTCGCTCGAAAAGTACCAAGGCACGGGGAAACGTGCCAGACCTGCGAGACATATTGGAGGACAAGGCAAGGAAAACAAGATCGATCTATGGATCGCGTGGGCGCCCCACGACATGCGACGATAACCGTCACACCGGATGCAGCAATTCCGGTCGGGCCGAACACAGTAGACAAAGCTCATTTGAACTACGTCGTGATATAGCTCAATACAGAGGCGCCGCACACCCACTATGCTTCACAGACGAAGTGATGGATAATCAAATCCCGAGGGTTTCAAACCCGTAAATATCGAATCATACGATGGCACAACAGATCTGTGGTTGGGATCGAGGACTACCTCCTCCATATCCACATGGCCCTTGGTGATGATCTACACCATCAAATACCTCCCTCAAGCTTAAAGGACCAGCTCGGCATTGGCTTAACAGCCTGCCGGTGAGAATCAATTGGTTGTTGGGAGGACACGGAAACCGCATTCCTTGATAACTTCCGGGCACATATGTGCGACCACCGAGGCCGATGACCTCAGCCACATAATTCAGCAGCCCGGAAGAATCGGCGGACAATTACGGACACGGTTCCTAACCAAGAAAAATCAAATCGTTGGTGTCGGATCACGAGGCCCTTGCAGCCTTCAAACATAACATCCACGACGGTGGCTTGCCCAGCACCTAGGACAGGAAAAGCGAAATCCATGGCAGCCCTCACTGGCGCTCATGACCGCTTTTGTGCGAGAGGACAGCTGGCTAGCTCGTAGTAACAACGAACAAAAACCCTGGTAGTTGGATACCAAGGACAGCAATGGCAGGTCACGTCGCAACAAGCACAAGCACCGCATTAACAGCGATGATCTTTGAAGATCTGACGGTCAATGCGGATTCGAGAGCTCTAAACCGGTCAGCGGAAAAAGCCGTTCAAAAGAAATACTCACGGCCCGTCAATCTGGACCGAATATTCGATTGCTCGTGCCAAATACATGGCACCCGAAAAACCAGCCAACCACACCAACGAGGGATTGTTGGGTCTTCAAATAAGCGAGGCAAGTTAAATGCGAACTCAATGACAAGGGGCTGCATAGCGATGAAGAGGAGGAGCCCGGCCGCTGAACAATAGAGGACAAAGGGCTTCCCCCACAAGTGCGGACGGTGAACATGATATCATAACCCACATACCCAAAAGGGGCGGAGCGTGCACTAAAGGGGCGTATATGCGATGGAGCGATCGCCCCAGTTCAACCCATGGCCCTCCTGCCCGATCACCTTTGATCGAAGGACCACCCACTAGCATCCGCCACGGCGGATTTGCCGCGTGGTTCTTGACCCAATCATCGACAGATTTCACCTCACTAGAGTCTGATGGGGGCGGTAGCAACCTGAACCTGCTCTATCAAGATACGGTCGCAAAATGGGCATAGACCCCTCAAGGATTAAACCCACAAAGGCGACCTTTAAAGGCGTCATACCAGGTGTAAGGCGAATTATGCGAGGCTCGAGTTACACTCGAAGTGGTCTTGGATCCCGGATAACTTCGAAGCGAAGAGTTAATCTTGGACATAGTCCCGTTCATGGCGGCTATCCCCCTTTGCTTGGGCGAACCGCATTTGCAAAGTTCAATGCGGTGCCACCTCGCATACCTCAAGATCAAGATACCAGGCCCTCGAGGTAATCACGGTCAATGGAAACACGAGCGCTCTCTCGAGCAGAGGAGCATCTGGCGGCCCTCATGGCGGAGGTGCAAAGCAACCTCTCACAGCAATTCTCGAGTCCGGCTACTAAATGTCCGGGCACCATCAAAGCGCCCGTAGTAATCTACAACAAGACCGCTGCACGATCCGAGCACCGCGTAGCAATCCGGCTAACCCAGCCCTCGCGAAATTGCGAAGCCGATTACTACGTGTACATAACTATGCTCTGGAGATACCATGGGCATAAGGGAGAACACGACCACGGCACGCCCGAATGCGGCTCAACGCACGAGGGGCTCCCTATTGTGTCATTCTTTTCTTTCTTCTTTTCTCTTACTTTCGGGACTCCGTTTTCCGAAGCCACTGTCCGGCACTAAATTGCGAACTCACGATGCAAAAGCAGGGAAGCGACTCGTCGAATGTCGGTGGTCTCTACTACGAGCATTATACCTGTTTTACATACCATCCCAGCTTACCCCTGCGAGAGGACATGTTAAATAGTCCCACCCTTTGCTTATCGCACTATTTGTATCATTCTGCTTTCATTGCAGTACCTTTTGAATAAACAATACATAGCTTTTGCCTATTATTGCACTCCTTTCTTTATCTATATATATGTTCATTCATGACCGTTGCACCGTACACTTTAGTGCGGCCAATACACCGAGGGCTTAAGTACCCAAAAATATGGTGTGATAAGTCCGAACACTTTCACAAGTCGGCACCGAACTTATACATTATATGCATCGGCTCGAATCATGTCTTGGGTCAATAGTTGGGTTTGCCCGGCTCCATGTTTTGGTACCTTACGTTCCGTTATATCGGCTAAGGTAGCGCTGGGAGAACCACTGCAATTGTGCCCGGTTGAGCTGGGTTGAGCACCTCGGTGGAAAGCTAAAACTGACCGTCATGATAAAGGCGAGAGCGATGCGCTGTTCGAGAGGTTTTTCGGGTCCCTAAAGACTTATGCCGCTTAGGCGAGGAGTTGGCATTGTCCGGCCAAAGGCGTGGATAAGCGCCCGAACTTCGGTCTTCGAATACTAGGGCTTTGCGAAATTTAAAATTATAAATTCTATGGCTAAGTGAGAGTGTTCAAGCACTATAGTCCGGTTGCCTTGTTACGTTCGTTGGCGCCTCCTCGAAGGACCCAAGAATGGGAACAAGAGCACTCAAGTTTATCGAACACCCCACTTTCATGGCATGGTGGCTGAAGCCAGCGACTTGCCATCTCTCAAATTCGATGAGCGGCGCACAAAAGGTAATATTTTAAATTCACAAGCGTTGCTTAGCGCATATGAAAAAGTTTTCAGCGTACATGATAACAAATGCGAGTCTATTAAAAATTAAATCTTTGGAGTATTCACCCGCTATAAGGTGGGCACCCTTCAGGATGCCCTCATAGTACATTTCGGGCTTGCGATGCTCCTTGCCCAGCGGTGGCCCGTCCGTCACAAGCTTCTTAGCATCCAGCTTGCCCCAGTGCACTTTAGCACGGGCAAGGGCCCGATGGGCAAGAGACCAGAACACCTTTTCCGTCGAGCTCCCCTCCTCGGTGCGGTAGAACGCGGCAGCATCAGACACACTACGGGGCAGATCTGCGAATGCTCCTGGAGAGCTCCGGATTCGGGTAAGTAATAGATAATTCACTTTCACATGCTTGCTTTGCATAAAGAATGCCTTACCGCTGCTATCTTCTTTAATGATTCAATTTCTTGGAGGATTTTTGGGCTTGGCCTTAGCGGCTTTAGCACTCTCAAGAGCAGTGAGCTCGGACTCTCGAGTCTTGAGTCACGCTCAAACTCTCATGTTTTTCAAGAGGCACGGGCTCTTGCCGCACCTCCGCCACCCGCCTCCTGCTTCTCTCGCTCGGTGCGCTCTGCGGCCGCTTTGCTTTCGGTAGTGGACACGCTTCCTTCAGGGTCGCCACCTCGTTCGTGGCCCCTACAATACCACGTTAGTCTGTCATTTTGCAACCAAATCCTTTCTATAAGGTATTACTTTAAGAAGGTATTACTTACCTTCCTTGTCCTCGAGCTGCTTCTTGGCAAGGCCTAGCTCGTTCTCGAATCGCTCGAGGCTCTGCTTCAATGCATTGACCTCTGTAGTCAGTGCGGCAGAGGTCAGCAACACAGCATGAATTCCCATATTGACATACTTATGTTAGACTCCTGCATATATCTTTTAGATCCTCGATCCGGTTTTCTTTTGAACACGAACTAAGCATCGAGGGCTCTGTCTATGCGGTAATATTTTACATATTCTAAACTTACCTCAATGCACTGTTAGAAGGCTCGTGCAGGCTTGATCAGCCCGCTCTTGGCGGACTGAACTTCTGGATCACCACACTCATAACAGTGCGGTGATCCTCGTCGATCAGGCGCCGTTAAGCGCCTCCAGCAAACTATCCGGTGCCTCGCAATGGGCGGAGGTCACCGGCGTTGCAGTCTTGCCCTTCTTCTGAAGGGCTGCTTGCCGAACCGGAACCCTTGAAGGTTCGATGCGGAGTTGACCGCAGGGCGGACTTAGAGCCCTCTGAGGTCTCGCCCCTTCGCCCGAGTCCGGGAGGTCGCCTTGCGGTGCCTCCAGGACCACCTCCTCCTGGCTAGGCCCCTTTTGGGACTCCACCGTGGTGTCGTCTGCGTCACGAGGAGAGGAGGCAGTCGAAAGTGAAGTGCTATTCACATCCAACGAATCCAGGGAGCCGCTCGACGAAGCGGCGAGCTCGTCATAGGCGGGCTACATGGTTATATTGGCGTTAGAAGACACTATCGACAAATAAAAGTCATGAGCTATTCAGGTCGGACACTTACAATCTCGCCGGGGCTTGGCCCTTGGTGGCCCTCCTCCTCGTCGTTATCGGCGTTGGTGGAGAAGTCCGGAGGAAGGTCCTTCCTTTCTTGGACCCTCCGGCCTCCCGGTCGGGGAGGCCTTCCTTTCTTCTCTCCCCGGCTGGGGAGGCTTCTTCCTCCTCCTCGTCCTCGGTGAGGATTCCGCCTCAGTCGTCGGACGATGAGTCCAGCTTACTGGCGCGGGAGCTCCTTGAGTTCCGTGGCCTTCTTCTTAGCCTTCTTATCCGGCACCACGTGAGGTGCGGAGCCAGCTAACCCGTCAATCAGGCGTCCGCTGGAGTCTTCGGCAAGGGGCGGACAATTAATCTGTCCGGACGTCTTGACCGATCTGTCAAAACTAGGGAGTTTTAGATCCGCATAGAGTCAAACTATGAAAAAGAGTCCCATAAAGGGTAAAATAACACCTCGCTGGCTTGGCTGCGAGCTGAATCCATGATCTTTGTTAGCGGATCACGGGAGCTTGGCGCCCTTGAACAGCACCTTCGGGCATCTTCGTGCGTAGTATCGAAGAGCTGGTTCAAGTTGGTCTTGTGTCGGATCAAACTCCACAAATTGAAGGCCGTTCTTGGCATGGGAGAATCTGGCGGATGAGCATCACTGGATTACATTGACAAGCTTGAGATTCTTGTCCACCAGGTTTGGACGCAGGTTTGGAGTCGGACGGCTCTTCGAATCACCCCATGTCGAGGCTGTCTCTTTCCATGATGTGAGCCGTGTGGGAAGCGGATCGAGGTCGGGGCCGCCGCCCATTGAGAGTTCTTGTGGCTCGGTGATGTAGAACCACCCGATTGCCACCTTCACGGTCTCCACAAAGGAGCCCTCGAGCCATAGGACTTTGGCCATCTTGCCAACCATGGCACCTCCGCACCCGCTTGGCGCCCGCCCACTACCTTGACTTGAAATTGAAGGTCTTCAGCCATAAGCGAAGTGGGGCTGGATCTGAAGGAAGGCCTCGCACCTGACGATGAGCGCCGAGATGTTCAAGATGAAATTGAGGGCGGATCGTGGAAGTCAGGCCGTAGTAGAACATGAGCCCCGGACAAATGGGTGAAGTGGAAAACCTAGTCCAGCGGAGGAAGTGGGTGAGAACACCACCCTCTCATGGGGCACTGGGGGTAGGAATGAGCTGCCCCTCTTGGGGCGGTGCTCGATGTCATTTGGACAAGTATCCGGCCTTCCACAGCTTTGACTTGTCCCTCCGTAGCGGAGGAGACCATCCTGCCTCCCGCTCCGGTCATTCTGGAGAAGGTTGAGGAGAGATGTGCGGACTTAGGCGCTGGAGCTGGTCTTGTGAAATGGATGAGCAAAGGAGGAAGAAGGCGTGGGTGAAAGGTGGATCCTTATCCCTTATATGGATGAGACGAAGCTATCGTCCCCCCATGACTGGTAAAACTCGCTTATCTCCCAAGCGTCATAATCAATGGCGCGGTTGTATTACTACGTCCATATTGATGGGAATCCCGGAATGAGGGGCACGATCTCGCTCGATAAGGCGTGCCAAGAAACCGCCTCGCTAAAGCGTTGAGGTGGGGCGGTAAAAGCGATTCATATAAAGGCACAGTGGTGGTGTGATGTCACGCCGCGGAATCGTCGCGAGATCTATGCAAAGGTTATTCTCTCTACGGTAGTATGTGTAACTTGTTTTGCGAGCGGACACTATCCTTGTGTTCAAAATCTTCTCTGAAGTATTCGGAGGAGAACCCGCCTTGCAATGCGAAGACAATAGGCGTGCGGATTCGTCGTCATTGAAGCCTGGTTCGAGAGACTCTTGAGGAGTCTGGATTAGGGGTGTCGGATAGCGAACTATCACCGTTGGCGGACTCTGGACTATGAAGGTACAAGATTGAAGACTTCGTCCGTGTCGGATGGGACTTTCCTTGGCGTGGAAGGCAAGCTTGGCGATCTGGATATGTAGATCTCCTACAATTGTAACCGACTCTGTGTAACCCTAACCCTATCCGGTGTCTATATAAACGGAGGGTTTTAGTCGTGGGGCGAACAACAATCATACCATAGGCTAGCTTCTAGGGTTTAGCCTCTACGATCTCGTGGTAGATCCACTCTTGTACTACCCATATCATCAATATTAATCAAGCAGGAGTAGGGTTTTACCTCCATCGAGAGGGCCCGAACCTGGGTAAAAACATCATGTCCCTTGTCTCCTGTTACCATCCGCCTAGACGCACAGTTCGGGACCCCCTACCTGAGATCCGCTGGTTTTGACACCGACATTGATGTTCTGGCCGACACACTTAGCCGGAAGATCTATCATTGTAGTATCTTGATTGAGCAAGTCGACCATCTTCTCCATGAGGATTTTGAGTGACTTATTGTAGAAGTTGTTCCTTATGGATCCTTAGTATTCCGAAGTCCGGCCTTTACTTGATGGCCATGTCGATGCTTCTAAGCATGATCGTGGTACCTAGAGCGTCAAGGAGAACATTAGAAGCGGTGCTAAATGTTTCTCGGTCGATCATCAAATTTTGTTCCCTTGGCCTCGCTAAGGTGAAATCGAGAAGGTGTTATCTCTTTTGCATCGCATCGTCCATCACCATTCATCATGGTAGTATGTTGTGTTGCCAGGATCCTTGCCACGGATGTTGGTAAAACCTTGATGAGTATGGAAATGCTCAAGTTCCTGAGAGCACACTCAGTTACTAGGTTATATCCTCGGTATCAATTGAGATGTGCCTCCCGTTTGCCGAGTTGTTCTATAACCATAGTTTCCTTTCTGATCTGAGTATGCCATTTCTCCGAACTCCGTCAAATGATCGTTCGTAAATTGCCTCAGGCTGGTGAAAAGAGTTCCAACGATCTATGTATCAAAAGTAATTCCTTTTTTCCACTTGAGGGAATAATTCTACGAGTCAACTTCCCTAAGGTGCCCCGTTATGGAATCATAGCAATTCTTCCTCGCTATTCTGAAACCCTCGTCAAATTGCTTCTTCTGTCCCTCCTGATGCATGTTTTGCCTCTTAGCTCGGGAGATGTTTCCATGTCTCCCTCAGAGAGTTGATCCTGAGTTGATTCGATCTCCTAGAAGATCGACCCTTCTAGAGTTTTTCCTTTCCTCTCGTTGTCATGTGGGTTGGAGTTCTCAGAGCAACACATCGAGACAAAGATGGTGATCGATTCAACGTTCTTATGGAGTGCCACCTGGATCGTGAAGATTATGTTAGTTTGCGTTCCCCCTTCATCCTACCCTACGCTTGAATCTCGGGACGAGATTCTTGTTTAGTGGGGGCGAGTTGTCACATCCCTAGCTTCCGGTGGTGCCTAGTGTTTGCATCTTGCTTGCATCATGTCTAACTTTCATGGAAACTTTAAGTGGGGATTGTTCAAACCCTAGCACCAGATCAAATCAAATAGGTTCAACCTAAAATAATCTTCAATGAACCCAAAATGCCTTTGGAAATGTTCATGATTTTTGATAAAGGTGAAAACCTCTGCCAAAATGATGAGCATATTTATTGGTCATTTATGGATTTTCGAATTAATCATGTATTTGAATTGGGGCATTTAAATTCTATAAATAGTTTAAATGTTCTAATAATGGTGAAACTAGTTGAGGGCTGTTGTAAATAATTTCAAAAGTGCCCACAAATATTTTCAGCATTTTACAAAATGGTTTGGTATTTTATTACTAAATCAAAACAGAGAAAAGAATAGAAAAGCAGAAACAGAATTAGAAAGAGAGGAACCTTACCTGACTTACCTGCCTGGCCCAACTCATGTTCTGGCCCAGCCCATAGGGGCAACACCGTCTTCTTCCTCCTGCCAGGAGGAGAAGCATTCTAACGTGTCTGCAGCCTTGCCAACGACTCCACCTCCTGCTGCTGCATCTCTCCCGACACCCTGGGCGGCGCCACATGAGACCCCTGACCCCCCCCCTCTGTCCTTCCCCCCTCTTTCCTGGCTCTCCCCTCCCTCTCGCTTGCCCGCAGCCATGGCGAGCGCCACCATCGCCACAAGCGCTGTTACGCGCGGCCACGACCACCGCCTAGCCTCCCCAACTGTCGGAGCTCCACCTCCATCGTCTCGCCTCCTCGAGGACACCGCAGCGCCGGGCGCCCCGACGCCCACACGCCGCCTTCTTCAACCTTGACCTTATGCGCCCCGATGCGGCTATATCTCCCCGTGTCGAGCACGACTTAGAGCATAACGCATTGAAAGCAATGTCATAAGTGAGGTAATCTTCACACAACCCATGTAATACATAAGGAAAGAGATACATAGTTGGCTTACGATCGCCACTTCACACAATACATAAATAAACATCCATCATTTAGAGTACACTCAAGGTCCGACTCTGGAACCAAAATAAAAGAAGATACCCCAAATGCTACGGATCCCGATCGTCCCAAGCTGAGGCACCACTACTGATCATCGGGAAAAGACACATAATAACGACCACGTTCCTCGTCGAACTCCCACTTGAGCTCGGATCGTCACCTACTTGGCATCGTCGGCACTGCAACTGTTTTGGAAGTATCATGAGTCACGGGGACTCAGCAATCTCACACCAGCGAGATCAAGACTATTTAAGCTTATAGGAAGGACAGGGTAGTAAAGTGGAGCTGCTGCAAGCGACTAGCATATATGGTGGCTACATAAAGAGGCGAGAAGAGAGGCAAAGCTCGGTCGTGAAGCTAGTAGCGATCAAGAAGTGATCTGAACTACTTCGTCGGACATAACTCCAACACCATGTTCACTTCCGGACTCCGCGAGAAGAGACCATCCACAGTTACACATGCGGTTGATGTGTATTTTATTGAGGTCAACCGGGTTTTCTACAACGGACATTAACAAATTCCCATCTGCCTCATAACAGCGAGCACGGCTTTGAAAGATATTACCTGCGGGGTGTCCCAACAGCCCATTATAAGCTCTCACGGTCAGCGAAGGATATTCCTTCTACGGGAAGACCGATCAATCTCGGAATCCCGGACTACAAGACATTTCGACAGCAATAAAACAAGACCAGCAAAGCCACCCGATTGTGCGAAAAATCCCGATAGGAGCTGCACATATCTCGTTCTCGGGGCACATCCGGATGAGACAGACTCTGAGTAAAACCAAGCCTCGAGTTTCCCGTGGTGGCCCTTGGTATTTCGGTTAGCCGGCACTCGAAGAGCACTTGGTTAGGGGGGTTAAAATAAAGATGACCCTCGGGCTCGCGAAAACCGGGGAAAAAAACTAGGTGGCAAATGGTAAAACCAATGTTGGGCCTTCTTTGGGCGAGTCTTATTCAAAGCGAACTGTCAAGGGGTCCATAAATCACCCAACCGTGTAAGAGAGCGAAATCAAGGAACATAACACGGTATGATGGAAACTAGGGTGGCAAGAGTGGAACAAAACACCGGGCATAAGGCCGAGCCTTCCACCCTTTACCAAATATATAGATGTATTAATTATAGCAGATAAATATTGTGATATCCCCAACAAGTAAACATGTTCCAAAAGGAACAACATCTCCATGTTCAACAAGGAACAAACTTCACTTCACTGCAACTAGCAGCGCTATAAGAGGGCTGAGCAAGCGGTAACATAGCCAATCAGCGGTTTGCTAGGAAAAGGATGGTTAGGGTCTGACATGGCAATATGGGTGGCATGATATAGCAAGTGGTAGGCATCGCAGCATAGGCATAGCAAAAAGCGAGCAACTAGCATAGCAAAGATAGAAGTGATTTCGAGGTATGGTCATCTTGCACGCAATGTTCTCGAGTTGTCGAAAAGTTGATCCTCGTAAGCGTTCTCAACAGGTTCCTCGTTCACGTACTCGTCTCGGCTCTACCCAAAGCAACAACACAAACAAAGGAACCACAATAAATCACGGTGCAATGCACAATCAACATGATGCAAAACATGACATGATATGCGAGATGTGATATGCAATGCGTATGTGCGCTCGGAAGGAAAATGATGAACCAGGCATCAACTTGGCAAACCAAGTATGCCACTGGAAAGATGAGATGATTTGGTTGAAATCGATATAAAGATCACGGAATCGGATGCGGTTTGGAAATGACAAGCAAAACAAGAATGGCACAAATCTGCCATTAACAGCATGATGCCACTTAGCAAGCAACAACAATTAAGCTACTGCACCCAAACGTACCAACAAAGTATATGACAGTGATCTACACAAGATGCTCGACAAAAGATGAGCACTGAGCTACGGCTAGTTCACATCATAACAGGTTCAAACAAGCATGGCAAAAGTGCACAAAATATCAGGCTGGACATGGCAAAAACAGCATCAGGTTGCAATGTTCAGAGCAGCAAAACTACATGCTACAGGAACTTAAAATAACAAAACAAGGCATGCATGAATCTACTCAAAGCATAGAACAAAAGTCCCTTACTGACCATAAGCCAAAAGGATCAGAAAATATAGTAACACCCATGTCAATATCGAAAGTTTAGTTAACAGATTCAGCAACATGACATGTCAAAATTGATAACAAGTAGGCATGTTTACAAGCTCAATGCACTCACTACAGAGCCTTATATGATAAACTAAGCATACATACATCAAGACGACATGACATAGAAGACATACATGGCAAGAACAATAACATAGCATACATGGATCAACCACAACAACCTAGGCAAAATTGAATAACATGTAAACAATCTGCCAGGAAACATTTGATAGCAAAAGTAGAGCTCGATTGACTCAAGCTATGGCACTCCATAATTGCAAACAAAGGTACGGATGGATAGAGCAAGACATTCTTTACAAAACATCCTTACTGAAGTATCTCAAAATATGCATGGATCTCTCGGTAGCATCAAGTAAACATGGCATCAAAATATCAGCTAAACAGGGCTGAAAACAGCAACATCAGGACACCTACTTTGCATGCTTGTGCTATTCACCACATAGATCACAAACATACATGGCATACACCCCTGGAAAGATGGCATGGCATATTACAAAACACATGTAGGACTCAAATTCATAGGGTGCACACATTAATCATGGCAAAAATAACAAAAGTGCAAGTTACATTAAAGCAGAAACTAACATCACATAGCACTCTTCTAACAGCATTTAGGGCATCAAGATGAGCTCAAATGAAAATGATGCAATGATATGAAATGATCTACTCTTGAGACGAACAGTTTGACATATTATCTGGCATAAAATAGACCTACAGATGCAAAGTTATACCATGTTGAAAATGACACAAAATAACACGAGATAAACACTTAGAAGAAAATGAGGGGAGAAGAAGTCAGCAGGCGGTTAGCGCATGAGCAAGGCGGATCGGGCTCCTCCGATCCTTGGCATGACGGAGGATAGAGGAGGAGGCAGCGGCGGGCAGGCAGGCGCCCGGCAGCGGAGGCAGCAGCAGGCCGGCCAGCAGCAGCGTGAGACCAGTGGAGGTGGCGGCCAGCCAGGCTCCGGTGGAGGAGGCGAGGCGGCAGGCGGTGTGGCGGCGGAGGAATGGCGTGTGGCCAGGCCAGGTCTGTGAGGGCCGTGAGGTCGGCCGGATCGGCCGAGGCGGGCCGGCCAGTGGGCCTCATGCCCCCATGGTGTGTGTGTGTGATGTACGTGTCGCGTCCAGTGGCAGGCGTGTGGCTGGCTGGTGGGGGCGTGTCCGGGAATGGGCGCCTTCGTCCGGCCGTGAGTAGGGAAGGCTAGGGTTAGACCAAGAGATTTGGAGGGTTTGCTTAAATAGGCATAGAGGAGCTAGGAGAGTCCAAATGAGGTGTAGTTTTCGCCCCACGATCGTGATCGAGCGACGGAGAGCATGGAAGTGACTTAGATGGGTTATTGGGCTGTTTTGGAGGGTGTTGGGCTGCAACTTAAAGAGGCCTTTTGAGAGTCACGGTTAACCGTTGGAGTACCAAGCGAGCTCAAATGACCGAAACTTGACGGTGGTCTGGGTGGTATACCAAGGCCACTAGACAAACCTCGGTCTATTACCCTTTACGGAAAAAGCGTAAAAGGGGCGCCGGGGAGATAGGAGTGCGGATTGCAAAAGCGGACAACGGGAAAAATGCTCGGAATCATGAGGCGAACACGTATGCAAATCGATGCACATGATGACATGATATAAAATGCATGACATGGACAAAATGCAAAATGAAAAAAAACCCAACCACGGAGGAATATCATATCACAATGCGAAAATGGCAAGAGTTGGAGTTACAAATATGGAAAGTTACTTCGGGGTGTTACAACCTCCACCACTACAAGAGGATCTCGTCCGAGATCTAGGACTGAAAGAACTCGGATTTTCGGAGCGGAGGTGATCCTCGCACTCCGGTAGCTTCTCGGTCGGAATGGTGTGACCACTTCACTTTCAGAATTTGATTGACTTGTTGCGAGTCTTGCGCTCGGTTTCTTCAAGAATAACAGCAGGGTGCTCATGATAAGAGATCTTCTTGAAGGTCAATCTCTTGAATTTGATAGTGCGTTCAGGAGTCTTGAAGCACTTGCGAAGCTGTGACACGTGGAACACATCATGCGTTTGCAAAGTTGGATGGAAGCTCAAGTTGATAGGCGAGATCGCCTCTTTTGCCAATGATCTTGAAAGGACCCACGTATCTAGGGGCAAGCTTCCCTTTGATACGAAGCGGCGAGTGCCTTTCATTGGAGAGGCGGAGGTAGACATGGTCTCCGATTTCAAAAGCCACATCACGGTGCTTATCATCATAATAGCTCTTGGCGCGATTCGGCGGCTTTGAATTCTCACGAATGACTTTGCACATTTCTTACATACGTGATCAAGTCATTGCCAAGAAGTTGGCGTTCACTGTCTCGGACCAATTGAGAGAGTCGACACTTTACGCCATAGAAATTTCGAATGGGGCCTTGCCGAACTTGCTTGGAAGCTGTTGTTGTAGGAGAACTTCGGCATATGGAAGACAATCTTCCACTTCATACGAAAGAAATGACACAAGCCATGAGCATATCTTCAAGGATTTGATTAACTCGCTCAACTTGGCCACTTGTTTGAGGATGGAAAGCTGTCTTTGAAGCGAATGTTGGTGCCCATGGCCTTACGAAAAGAATCCCAAAACTTGGAGGTAAAGATGCTGCCACAGTGCAGAAGAGATCACTTGTGGAATGCCGTGCAAGGAGACAATCTGGAGGTGTATAGCTCTGCCAATTGAGCTGCTGTGATGGATTCTTTGATAGGAAGAAAATGAGCCACTTTAGTAAGCTTGTCAATGACAACGAAGATAGCATCATTTCACGCTTGGACTTTGGAAAGCCGATCCACGAAGTCCATTTCAATATGATCAAACTTCCATTCCGGAATAGCAAGAGGTTGGAGGAGACCAGCTGGTCTTTGGTGTTACCTTTCACTCTTCTGCAGACATCACATTCATTCACGAATTGAGCAATTTCTCGCTTCATTCGAGTCCACCAATATATTGCTTGAGATCATGGTACATCTTAGTACTTCGGGATGAATGGATAGAAGCGAATTGTGAGCCTCGTTCATAATGACTTTTCTCAGATCACCCTTAGGAACCACAATCCGGTCCTCAAAGAAAAGAGTATCTTTGTCATCAATGTGGAAGCACTTATACTTGGAAATGCCCTTGTCGATACCACGTTTCACCTTTTTCACCATGGTATCCAGAAGTTGAGCCTCACAAATCTGATCTTCCAAAGTAGGAGAGACTATGAGGTTGGCAAGAAAGCCTTGAGGAACAACTTGAAGATTTAGCTTGCGGAAAGCTTCATAGAGATCCGGCTGAAAGGGCTTGAGGATTAGGCATTGCGATATGCCTTCTGCTCAAAGCATCTGCAATGACATTGGCCTTGCCGGAGTATATTCAATACTTGGGTTGTACTCTTGAATCATTTCGACCCATCAGTGCACTTTGAGGTTGAGGTTGGGTTGAGTGAAGATATACTTGAGACTCTTGTGATCGGTGAAAATGTCCACTTTCCTTCCCAACAAGAGATGTCTCCATGTAATCAATGCATGGACAAGCTGCCGTAACTCAAGATCATGAGTGGGGTAGTTCTTTTCGTTGAGCTTCAAGCGGTGAGAGGTATAAGCCACAACTCTCTTCTCTTGCATTAACAGCAGTGAGACCTTGAAGAAGCATCACGAGAAAACTTCAAATGGCTTGGATTCATCGGGAGGAGTCAAGGCAGGGAGCTGTGACGAGTTTCTCTTTGAGGGTATTGAAAGCAACGTCACACTCGGGAGACCGGACATACTTCACATGCTTACGGAGAAGGTTGGAAAGAGGCTTTGCAATCTTGGAGAAGTTCTCAACGAATCTTGACAATAGCTTGCAAGACCAAGAAAACTGCGGAGCTGCTTGACGATACGAGGAGGTTCCCAATTCACAATTGCGGACACCTTCTCGGGATTAACTGCGATACCCTTGGCGGAGATGATATGACCAAGATAAAGCACTTCATCAAGCCAAAATTCACATTTGGAGAACTTAGCATAGAATTGATACTCTCTAAGCTTGTCTAGCACCAATCGCAAATGTTTGGCATGATCCTTCTTATTCTTGGAAGACCAAAATATCATCAAGATAGACCAAGGCGAATTCATTGGTGTAGGGGTTGAATATGAAGTTCATCATCAGAGAGAATGTTGGAGGAGCATTGACAAGGCGAAAGACATGACGGTATATTCATAAGAACCAAAGCATTACGAATCTTGTCTTGGGAATATCTTGTTCACGAATCACGAATCGATGATAACCCATCTGAAGGTCAAGCTTGGAGAACACTTTAGCACCTTTGAGTTGCTCGAAAAGCTCATTGATGTTGGGAAGTGGATACTTGTTCTTGATAGTCTTCTTATTCAATGGGCGATAATCGGCGCAAAAGTCGGTCCGTGCCATCCTTCTTACGGACAAAAGAACACCACAACCCCAAGGAGATGAACTCCGTCGATCAAACCAGACGCTCTTGTTCATCGAGCTGCTTCTTCAATTCCTTCAGCTCATCAGGTCCAAGCTTGTAGGGCGGCTTGCAAGCGGGTTCGATGCGGGCTCAAGATCGATACTTGAATTCAAGCTGGCGATGAGGAGGCATGCCGGAAGCTCTTACGGAAAGACATCTTGGTACTCAAGCATTTGGAATCGAGAGATAACATTCAGTTCGCCCTTCTCATTGAGAGAAAACAACGAATGGTTTCATCACGGCGGCATAGATGATCACATCATTAGAAGAGTGAGTCAATTGAATTTCCACAGCAGCACAATCAAGCTGAGCTTTGTGCTGAAAGCCGATCCATTCGAGAATAAGATCAATATCCGAGTCACCAAGAACAATTGGTTTAGCGAAATCTATAATCGCCCATCTTGATACCGACATTTGGAACCAACATGGTAGATCTCAAGCGCTTAGCCGGAGAAATAACTTGCATAGCTTTAGGTAATGCCTCTGTATCAAAATTGTGCTTGATGCAAAGGATATGACATGAAAGAATGCGATGCACGTATCAAATAAGACTTTGGCGGGAATATCATTAAGCGGAAGATTACCCATGATCACATCGAAGAATCCTCTGCTGAGCTGCATTCATCATATTGACCTTGGCATGCTTTGGATTATGCTTGACCCTTTGCATTGCTTGAAGATTTCACGGGAGGAGGAGGCGGAAGGCGCCTCTGGTTGAAGCACTTGTTAGCATAGTGACCTTCTGGCGACATTTGTTGCAAGTCACCTCGAGGCGGACGGTGGTAAGGAGCACTTGACCTTGGAGCTTGAGAATTAGACTTGTTACGATAGCTTGGGTTGGGTGGGTGGGAAGATCCACGGCCACTGAGTTCTTCTGTGATAAGGGTGGCCGGAGCGGAGGAGGAGGAAGGTAAAACCTGCTGCTTAGCTGCCACTTGAGAGGAAGAAGAAGACTGAACTGCATCCTGATTCTCTTCTTAGAAGCCTCACATTTGAGCTGGGCAGCTTCTTGCTTGATGCCATGTTGTAGAAATCATCATACTTATCGGCTCAAAAAGCACAAGAGCTAATTGCAGATCTTCTCTCGGACCACCTCTGAATTGATAGATCATACTCTTCTCATCGAGCACGTCTTGCTTAGCAAAGCGGCGAGTTTTAGGCTGGATATTGTATTGATAGACAGACATGTTGCCTGCTTGAGATTGCGGAACTCCTCACGCTTGCTCTCAACAACACTTTTGGAATGTGATGAGCTCTGAAATCACGGCGGAACTCATCGAGTAATGACCACGACCTCCTCTGGAATCTTTGTATTCTGGTACCACTCGGCAGCTTGATCCTTGAGTTGAAGCGATGCAAACTTGACAAAGTCCTCGGTGCGACATTGCTACAATCAAAATGCTTGCAGATGTCCACTAACCAATCGTCGGCGTCTGTGGCCTCAACACGAAGCCGAAAGACTTGACTGATTAGCGAGGCCTGGTGAGAGTAGCAAAGTCGGTTGATTGTTTCCTTGACCTTGATTTCCTTGATTGCCTTGCCCTGATGCGTTCTTGCAAGAGCTGCAAAATCATCGAGCATTGGCATTGGTGGCTGCCATGATAGCTTGCCGAGGCCTCTGGAGGCGGAGGTGGAGGTGGAGGTTCGTTGATCCCCATCATTGCGATCCGGATTGAGAGGCGTTGGCGGAGCCATCTGAAGAGGTGACATCCGTTAGTCCTTTGATAGACAAATAGTCAAGTAGAATCAGCGGATAGAAATTGCAACATATAGTCTTCACAATAAACATTGAACAAGAATGAGCGAATGAATTCAAAGTTAATCATCACCGTCCATTAAGGTGAGAAGCCACTTAGATAAGGATATGGAAACAACATCATCTTAGAAACAAATCGAATATCTGGCTGAAAACAAAAGATTGGCTTCTAGAATGAGCGGAACAAACACATGATCGAGATTTACGCCCAAAGTGTTAGTGGTGGGGCCCACACGGACCTGACGTATAGCGGACGTCACGAATGACAAACAAGGCGTCCCGAATCAGCATAGCCAAGGATTCTTTAAGGCGTCTCGCGACCCTTTGTAAATCGACCGTGAATGGGCGGACCACTAGGCGTTGAACCCCAATCTCAAATCATACATCATCGGAAAGAATATCACTGTAAGCTACTAGAATTCCCACCTATAAACTCCGAAACTTTCTGTTTATGCAATCTGGTGTTGGGGATCTGAGGGGACACAAAATATATCACCCAAACTAACAATACCTAGATCATTTGTATCCATCCGTCAACACATAACCAAGAAATCCTCGGAAATCGTGTACCTCGACCTTGAAAAACATCCGTTATACAAGTCATGGCAATACTCCCTTTTCGCCTCGATCTTGGGCTATCGGGGTTATCTCACCAACAACTACACAAAAGAGATTTCGATGTCGGTAAAAACTCAGGTATTCGAGGCTGCAGCGATAAAATTGTGGCGACAACACCTCGGAGCTCAACTCCCGGGACACTGCCACAACCCCTAAATGTCGGGAGGCACCAAGAACAATGTTCTCGTCACAAAACCATCGGAGCGATTCCAAGATACCACGTGATCCTAAAAATTTTTTAGTGAAATTTGAGAGAGAAGAGTCAAAACTCTCGTCGGGAGACCTCACGAGGCGACGAAGGGACTGGGGAGTAAAAAAATCCTACTCTCCGATATATATAATCCTAAGACTCAAAACATTTTCCATTCTAGACTCAACAATGCCGACAAACAATCAAGTAGGGGGCTCCTAAGTCGGGAAGGCTCGATTACCAACTTAGCGCCCCGATGCGGCTATATCTCCCGTGTCGAGGCACGACTTAGAGCATAACCGCATTGAAAGCAATGTCATAAGTGAGGTAATCTTCACACAACCCATGTAATACATAAGGAAAGAGATACATAGTTGGCTTACGATCGCCACTTCACACAATACATAAATAAACATCCATCATTTAGAGTACACTCAAGGTCCGACTACGGAACCAAAATAAAAGAAGATACCCCAAATGCTACACAGATCCCGATCGTCTCAAGCTGAGCACCACTCACGATCATCAGGAAAAGACACATAATAACGACCACGTTCCTCGTCGAACTCCACTTGAGCTCGGATCGTCACTGCCTTGGCATCGTCGGCACTGCAACTGTTTTGGAAGTATCTGTGAGTCACGGGGACTCGGCAATCTCACACCAGCGAGATCAAGACTATTTAAGCTTATAGGAAGGACAGGGTAGTAAAGTGGAGCTGCTGCAGCGACTAGCATATATGGTGGCTACATACATAAAGAAGGCGAGAAGAGGCAAAGCTCGGTCGTGAAGCTAGTAGCGATCAAGAAGTGATCTGAACTACTTCGTCGGACATAACTCCAACACGTGTTCACTTCCGGACTCCGCGAGAAGAGACCATCACAGTTACACCTTGATTGATGTGTATTTTATTGAGGTCAACCGGGTTTTCTACAACGGACATTAACAAATTCCCATCTGCCTCATAACATGGAGCACGGCTTTGAAAGATATTACCTGCGGGGTGTCCCAACAAGCCCATTATAAGCTCTCACGGTCAGCGAAGGATATTCCTTCTACGGGAAGACCGATCAATCTCGGAATCCGGACTACAAGACATTTCGTGACAATAAAACAAGACCAGCAAAGCCACCCGATTGTGCCGACAAATCCCGATAGGAGCTGCACATATCTCGTTCTCGAGGCACATCCGGATGAGGCAGGCTCTGAGTAAAACCAAGCCTCGAGTTTCCCGTGGTGGCCCTTGGTGGCTCGGTTGGGCCAACACTCGAAGAGCACTTTGGTTGGGGGGGTTAAAATAAAGATGACCCTCGGGCTCGCGAAAACCGGGGAAAAAACTTAGGTGGCAAATGGTAAAACCAATGTTGGGCCTTCTTGGGCGAGTCTTATTCAAAGAGAACTGTCAAGGGGTCCCATAAATCACCAACCGTGTAAGAGCGAAATCAAGGAACATAACACGGTATGGCGGAAACTAGGGTGGCAAGAGTGGAACAAAACACCGGGCATAAGGCCGAGCCTTCCACCCTTTACCAAATATATAGATGTATTAATTATAGCAGATAAATATTGTGATATCCCCAACAAGTAAACATGTTCCAAAAGGAACAACATCTCCATGTTCAACAAGGAACAAACTTCAGCTTCACCTCCAACTAACAGCGCTATAAGAGGGCTGAGCAAAGCGGTAACATAGCCAATCAGCGGTTTGCTGGGAAAAGGATGGTTAGGGGCTGACATGGCAATATGGGTGGCATGATATAGCAAGTGGTAGGAATCGCAGCATAGGCATAGCAAAGAAGCGAGCAACTAGCATAGCAAAGATAGAAGTGATTTCGAGGTATGGTCATCTTGCGCAATGTTCTCGAGTTGTCGAAAGTTGATCCTCGTAAGCGTTCTCAACAGGTTCCTCGTTCACGTACTCGTCTCCCGGCTCTACCCAAAGCAACAACACAAACAAAGGAACCACAATAAATCACGATGCAATGCACAATCAACATGATGCAAAACATGACATGATATGCGAGATGTGATATGCAATGCGTATGTGCGCTCCGGAAGGAAAATGATGAACCAGGCATCAACTTGGCAAACCAAGTATGCCACTGGAAAGATGAGATGATTTCGGTTAAAATCGATATAAAGATCACCGGAATCGGATGCACGGTTTGGAAATGACAAGCAAAACAAGAATGGCACAAATCTACCATTAACAGCATGATGCCACTTAGCAAGCAACAAACAATTAAGCTACTGCACCCAAACGTACCAACAAAGTATATGGCAGTGATCTACACAAGATGATCGACAAAAGATGAGCACTGAGCTACGGCTAGTTCACATCATAACAGGTTCAAACAAGCATGGCAAAAGTGCACAAAATATCAGGCTGGACATGGCAAAAACAGCATCAGGTTGCAATGTTCGGAGCAGCAAAACTACATGCTACAGGAACTTAAAATAACAAAACAAGGCATGGCATGAATCTACTCAAAGCATAGAACAAAAGTCCCTTACTGACCATAAGCTAAAAAGTATCAGAATATATAGTAACACCCATGTCAATATCGAAAGTTTCGTTAACAGATTCAGCAACATGACATGTCAAAAACTGACAACAAGTAGGCATGTTTACAAGCTCAATGCACTCACTACAGAGCCTTATATGATAAACTAAGCATACATACATCAAGAAGACATGACATAGAAGACATACATGGCAAGAACAATAACATAGCATACATGGATCAACCACAACAACCTAGGCAAAATTGAATAACATGTAAACAATCTGCCAGGAAACATTTGATAGCAAAAGTAGAGCTCGATTGACTCAAGCTATGGCACTCCATAATTCCAAACAAAGGTATGGATGGATAGAGCAAGACATGCTTTACAAAACATCCTTACTGAAGTATCTCAAAATATGCATGGATCTCTCGGTAGCATCAAGTAAACATGGCATCAAAATATCAGCTAAACAGGGCTGAAAACAGCAACATCAGGACACCTACTTTGCATGCTTGTGCTAGTCACCACATAGATCACAAACATACATGGCATACACCCCTGGAAAGATGGCATGGCATATTACAAAACACATGTAGGACTCAAATTCATAGGGTGCACACATTAATCATGGCAAAAATAACAAAAGTGCAAGTTCTGTTAAGAAACAGAAACTAACATCACATAGCACTCTTCTAACAGCATTTAGGGCATCAAGATGAGCTCAAATGAAAATGATGCAATGAGATGAAATGATCTACTCTTGAGACGAACAGTTTGACATATTATCGCATAAAATAGACCTACAGATGCAAAGTTATACCATGTTGAAAATGACACAAAATAACACGAGATAAACACTTAAAAAGAAAATGAGGGCGAGAAGAAGTCAGCAGGCGGTTGGGGCGCGAACCGAGGCGGATCGGGCTCCTCCCGATCTGC
>JAHIAM010003165.1:0-29317 GCA_021605205.1 Aegilops longissima
TTGATCTTGGTTGTTTTGCTAATATTTGCAACTCGAAACACGGACTATGGATTAAGCGAAATGCGGCTAGGGCGAGTACGATGCTGCGTGGTAAATGGTTCCAAAAGTCGATGTGATACGCCGTGTTACCTACCTCTACATCTACCTTGGGATTAGTTTAGACCTAAAAATTGTTATTTGGTGCGGCGTTAAGCATGAACATTATATCTGGATCTTGTTTGATGTGAGGCGGTTATTCATTTAAATCTGAGAATAATGGTTGTTCTATTTATATGAGTAATATCTTTTATGGTCACGCACCCTTGAAGAGTGGTCTATTTGTGTTGAATCTTGATAGTAGTGATACACATATTCATAATGTTGAAGCCAAAGATGCAAAGTTCATAATCATAGTGCAACTTATTTGTGCCTTTGCCGTTTGGAGTCATATTGGTGTAAAGCGCATGAAGAAACTCCATCTTGATGGACTTTTGGAATCCTTGATTATGAATCACTTGGTACTTGAACCATGCCTCATGGGCAAGATGACTAAAACACCGTTTTCGAAACAATGGAAGCGAACAGCAGTTTGTTGGAAATCATACATCTTGATGTATGTGGTCCAATGAATATTGAGGCTCACGGTAGCGTGTCGTTATTTTCTCACCTTCACGAGATGATTTGAGTAGATATGGGTATATCTACTTAATGAAACATAAGTCTGAAACGTTTGAAAAGTTCAAAAGAATTTCAGAGTGAAGTGGAAAATCATCGTAACAAGAAAATAAAGTTTCTGATCTGATCGTGGAGGAGAATATTTGAGTTACAAGTTTGGTCTACATTTGAAACAATGCGGAATAGTTTAGCAACTCATGCCACCGGAACACCACAGCGTAATGGTGTGTCCGAACATCGTGTCGTACTTTACTATATATGGTGCGATCTATGATGTCTCTTCTTGATTACCATTATCTTTTGGGGTTATGTTTAGAGGCGGCTGCATTCACGTTAAATAGAGCACCATCGAAATCCGTTGAGGCGGCGCCTTATGAGCTGTGGTTTGGCAAGAAACCAAAGTTATCGTTTCTTAAAGTTTGGGGTTGCGATGCTTATGTGAAAAAGCTTCAACCTGATAGCTCGAACCCAAATCGAATGTGTCTTCATAGGATACCCAAAGGAAGCTGTTGGGTACACCTTCTATCCACAGATCGAGAAGGCAAGACATTCATTGCTAAGGATGGATCCTTTCTAGGAAGGAGTTTCTCTCGAAAGAAGTGAGTGGGAGGAAAGTAGAACTTGATGAGGTAATTGTACTGCTCCCTTATTGGAAAGTAGTTCATCACGAAACCGGTTCTGTGACACCTACACCAATTAGTGAGGAAGCTCATGATGTTGATCATGAAACTTGAGATCAAGTTAATACGAACCTCGTGGTCAACGAGTATGATCCGCACAGTGAATGCAGTAATCCTATTACAGAGGTCATGTTACTTGACCAAAGCGAACCTACGAACTATGAAGAAGCGATGGTTAGCCCAGATTCCGTAAAATGGCTTGAGGCCATGAAATCTGAGATGGGATCCATGTATGAGAACAAAGTGTGGACTTTGGTTGACTTGCCCGATGATCGTCAAGCCATAGAGAATAAATGGATCTTCAAGAAGAAAGTGACGACGATGGTAATATTCTGTCTCTGAAGCTCGACTTGTTGCGAAAGGTTTTCGACAAGTTCAAGGAGTTGACTACGATGAGACTTTCTCACCGTGGCGATGCTTAAATCTGTCGAATCATGTTAGCAATTGCCGCATTTTATGATTATGAAATTTGGCAAATGGATGTCAAAACTGCATTCTGAATGGATTTACGGAAGAAGAGTTGTATATGATGCAACGGAAGGTTTTGTCGATCAAAGGGAGCTAACAAAGTATGCAAGCTCAGCGATCCATTTATGGACTGGTGCAAGCCTCTCGGAGTTGGAATAAGCGTTTTGATAGTGTGATCAAAGCATATGGTTTATCTGAGACTTTTGAGAAGCCCGTATTTACAAGAAAGTGAGTGGGAGCTTTGTAGCATTTCTAATATTATATGTGGATGACATATTGCTGATTGGAAATGATATAGAATTTCTGGATAGCCTAAAGGATACTTGAATAAGAGTTTTCAATGGAAGACCTCGGTGAAGCTGCTTATATATTGGGCATCAAGATCTATAGAGATAGATCAAGGCAGCTTAATTGGACTTTCAAAGCACATACCTTGATAAAGTTTTGAAGAAGTTCAAAATGGATCAAGCAAAGAAAGGTTCTTGCCTATGTTACAAGGTGTGAAGTTGAGTCGGACTCAATGCCCGACCACTTGAGGAAGATAGAGAGAAAATGAAAAGTGTTCCTATGCTTCAGCCATAGGCTCTATCATGTATGCAATGCTGTGTGCAGGACCTGATGTGTGCCTTGCTATTAGCTTAGCAAGGGCGTACCAAAGTAATCCAGTGGATCGATCGGACAGCGGTCAAGAACATCTGAAATACACGAAAAGGACTAAGGATATGTTTCTCGTTTATGGAGGTGACAAAGAGCTCGTCGTAAATGGTTGCGTCGATGCAAGCTTTAACACTGATCCGGACGATTCTAAATCGCAAATCGGATACGTGTTTACATTGAATGGTGGAGTTGTCAGTTGGTGCAGTTCTAAACAAAGCGTCGTGGCGGGATCTACGTGTGAAGCGGAGTACATAGCTGGTTCGGAAGCAGCAAATGAAGGAGTCTAGATGAATGAGTTCATATCCGATCTAGGTGTCATACCTAGTGCATCGGGTCAATGAAAATCTTTTGTGACAATCTTTGGTGCAATTGCCTTGGCAAAGGAATCCAGATTTCACAAGAGGACCAAACACATCAAAAGGCCTTCAATTCCATCCGGGGTCAAGTCCGGTGGGAGACATAGAGATTTGCAAGATACATACAGATCTGAATGTTGCAGACCCGTTGACTAAGCCTCTTCCACGAGCAAAACATGATCGCACCAAGACTCCATGGGTGTTAGAATTATTCTTGTGTAATCTAGATTATTGACTCTAGTGCAAGTGGGAGGCCGAAGGAAATATGCCTTAGAGGCAATAATAAAGTTATTATTTATTTCCTCATATCATGATAAATGTTTATTATTCATGCTAGAATTGTATTAACGGAAACATAATACATGTGTGAATACATAGACAAACATAGTGTCACTAGTATGCCTCTACTTGACTAGCTCGTTGATCAAAGATGGTTGAGTTTCCTAGCCATAGACATGAGTTGTCATTTGATTAAAGGGATCACATCATTTGGAGAATGATGTGATTGACTTGACCCATTCCGTTAGCTTAGCATGATTGTTTACTTTTGTTGCTATTGCTTTCTTCATGACTTATACATGTTCCTGTGACCATGAGATTATGCAACTCCCGATTACGGAGGAACACTTTGTGTGCTACAAGCGTCTAGCGTAATTGGGTGATTATAAAGGTGCTCTGCAGTGTCTCCGATGGTACTTGTTGAGTTGGCATAGATCGAGATTAGGATTTGTCACTCCGATTGTCGGAGAGGTATCTCTGGGCCCTCGGTAATGCACATCACAATAAGCCTTGCAAGCAATGTGACTAATGAGTTAGTTGGGGATGATGCATTCTGAAACAAGTAAAGAGACTTGCCGATATGCGAGATTGAGCAAGGTATTGAGATACCGACGATCGAATCTCGGCAAGTAACATACCAATGACAAAGGAACAACATATGTTGTTATGCGCTTTGACCGATAAAGATCTTACGTAGAATATGTAGGAACCAATATGAGCATCCGAGGTTCCGCTATTGGTTATTGACGAGCGTGTCTCGGTCATGTCTACATAGTTCTTGAACCCGTAGGGTCCGCATGCTTAAAGTTCTATGATGATCGGTATTATGAGTATATATGTTTTGATGTACCCAAGGTAGTTCGGAGTCCCGAATATGATCGCGGACATGACGAGGAGT
Organism: Aegilops longissima; assembly: GCA_021605205.1. Lineage (NCBI taxonomy): Eukaryota > Viridiplantae > Streptophyta > Magnoliopsida > Poales > Poaceae > Aegilops > Aegilops longissima. The sequence continues at coordinate 3,993 of JAHIAM010003165.1, forward strand.
CTCGAAATGGTCGAGACGTAAAGATTGATATATTGTAAGCCTACATTTGGACATCGGAAGAGTTCCGGGTGCAATCGGGATTTTACGGAGTCTGCGGAAGGGTTCTTGGAACCCCGGGGTTAATTGGGCCTAGTGGAGAGAGAGAGAGAGCCGGGGGCAGGCCAGCCCTCCCTCTGGTCGGGTGGACTAGGAAGGGAGGCGGCGCCCCTTTCTTCTCCTTCTCCCTCTTCCTTTCCCCTCCTAGTAGGAGTAGGAAGAGGAGTCCTACTCCTACTAGGAGGAGGACTCATCCTCTGGCACGCCCTCTGAGGGGCCGGCCTCCCCTTGCTCCTTTATATCTCTGAGGCGGGGGCTCCCTAGGACACACAAGTTGATCATTGATCTCTCCCGGCCGTGTCTGGTGCCCCCTCCACCATAATCCACCTCGGTCATATCGTGGCGGTGCTTAGGCGAAGCCTGCGGCGTAAGCTTCATCAACATCGTCCTGCCCGTCGTCTTGTGAAACTCTCCCTCGAGCTCTCTTTGGATCGTGAGTTCGCGGGGCGTCACCAGTGAGCTGTGCTGAGCAGCGGAGGTGTCCTCGTTGATGCGAGGATCGGTCGATCATGAAAGCGTCGACTACATCAACCGAGTTGTCATAACGCTTCCGCTTAACGGTCTACGAGGGTATGTGGACGACACTCTCCCCTCTCGTTTCTATTCATCACCATTATCTTGCGTGTGCGTAGGAATTTTTTTGAAATTACTATGTTCCCCAACAGGAGTTGTCAGTTGATGCAGTTCCAAATAGAGCGTCGTGGCGGGATCTACGTGTGAAGTGGAGTACATAGCTGCTTCGGAAGCAGTGAGCGAAGAATACGGATGAAGGAGTTCATATCCGATCTGGTGTAATACCTAGTGCATCGGGTCCAATGAAAATCTTTTGTGACAATCTGGAGCAATAGCCTTGGCGAAGGAATCCAGATTTCACAAAGACCAAACACATCAAGAGATGCTTCACTTCCATCCCGTGATCAAGTCAAGGAAGGAGACATAGAGATTTGCAAAATACATACGGATATGAATGTTGCAGACCCGTGGACTAAGCCTCTTCCACGAGCAAAACATGATCGACACCAAGACTCCATGGGTGTTAGAATCATTCTTTGTGTAGTCTAGATTATTGACTCTAGTGCAAGTGGGAGACTAAAAAATATTCCTAGAGGCAATAATAAAGTTGTTATTTATATTTCCTTATATAATGATAAATGTTTATTATTCATCCTAGAATTGTATTAACCGGAAGCTAAGTACATGTGTGAATACATAGACAAACAGAATGTCCCTAGTATGCCTCTACTTGACTAGCTCGTTAATCAAAGATGGTTAAGTTTCCTAACCATAGACATGTGTTGTCATTTGATGAACGGGTCATATCATTAGAGAATGATGTGATGGACAAGACCCATCCGTTAGCTTAGCATAATGATCGTTTAGTTTTATTGCTATTGCTTTCTTCATGACTTATACATATTCCTCTGACTATGAGATTATGCAACTCACGAATACGGGAGGAACACTTTGTGTGCTATCAAGCGTCCTGGCGTAACTAGGTGATTATAAAGATGCTCTACAAGTGTCTCCGAAGGTGTTTGTTGAGTTGGCATAGATCAAGATTAGGAGTTGTCACTCCGTGTATCGAAGAGGTATCTGGGCCCTCTCGGTAATGCACATCACTATAAGCCTTGCAAGCAATGTGACTAATGAGTTAGTTGTGGGATGATGCATTATGGAATGAGTAAAGAGACTTGCGTGCCAGATTGAACTAGGTATGAGGATGAAGCGATCGAATCTCGGGCAAGTAACATCTCGATGACAAAGGGAATAACGTATGTTGTTATGCGGTTTGACGATAAAGATCTTAAGTAGAATATGTAGGAGCCAATATGAGCATCCGGGTTCTGCTATTGGTTATTGACGGAGATGTGTCTCGGTCATGTCTACATAGTTCTCGAACCGTAGAGTCCATACGCTTAACGTTCGATGACGATTTGTATTATGAGTTATGTGTTTTGGTGACGAAGTTTGTTGAGTCCGATGAGATCACGGACATGGCGAGGATTCTCGAAATGGTCGAGAGGTAAAGATTGATATATTGGAAGGTTATATACAAACACGGAGTGGTTCCGATCAGGGATTTTTTGGAGTACCGGGGAGGCTATCGGAACCCCGGGAAAGTTAATGGGCCTATTGGGCCTTAGTGGAGGAGAGGCGGGCCAGCGCGGGGAGGCCTTGGCGCCCTTGCCCCAATCCTAAATGGACAGGGGAGGCGTGGCCCCTCTTTCCTTCTCCTCTCTCTATCTTCCCCTTTCCCTCTCCGTTGGAAGGAAAGGGGCGAATCTACTAAGGCAGGTCCTAGTAGGACTCCCCCATGGTGTCCCCCTTGGGCGGCCTCCTCCTCCCCCCTCCTTTATATCTCGTGGCAGGGGGCACCCCAAACGCCTGCAGATTGTTTCTTAGCGTGTGCGGTGCCCCCCTCCACAGTTTACCACCTCGGTCATATTGTCGTAGTGCTTAGGCAAAGCCCTGCGTGGATCACGTCACCAACACCGTCATGCTGACAGAACTCTCCATCGACCCTCTACTAGATCAAGAGCTTGAGGGACGTCATCGTGCTGAACGGGTGCTGAACACGGAGGTGCGTCACGTTGATACTTGGATCGGTTGGATCGTGAGCGTTCGACTATATCAGCCGCGTTACTAAATGCTTCGCTTTTCGGTCTCTGAGAGTGCGTAGACACACTCTCCTTCTCGTTGCTATGCATCTCCTAGATAGATCTTAGCGTGATCGTAGGAATTTTTTGAATTACTCGTTCCCCAACATGTCGATCCTCACCATGTTGGTGATCATATCGCACATCTTGTCAAGGACGAAGGGACATAAAGAAACCCATTTCATTGTATCCTCCTTCATTGACCCCCTCATATGTGCCTTGTCATCCTTAATGGCTCTTTGAGGAGTCTGGACTAGGGGGTGTCCGAATAGCGAACTATCATCTTTGGCGGACTCCTAGACTATGAAGATACAAGATTGAAGACTTAGTCCCTTGTCCGGATAGGACTTTCCTTGGCGTGGAAGGCAAGCTTGGCGTCTGGATATGTAGATTTCCTACCATCGTAACCGACTCTGTGTAACCCTAAACCTATTCGGTGTCTATATAAACCGAAGGGTTTTAGTCCGTGGGACAAAAACAATCATACCATAGGCTAGATTCTGGGGTTTAGCCTCTCGATCTCGTGGTAGATCTACTCTTGTACTACCCATATCATCAATATTAATCAAGCGAGGTAGGGTATTACCTCCATCGAGAGGGCGAACACAGGTAAAACATCGTGTCCCTTATCTCCTGTTAACATCCGCCTAGGCGCGCAGTTGGGACCCCCTACCGAGATCCGCCGGTTTTGACACGACATTGGTGCTTTCATTGAGAGTTCCTGCGTATGCGTCACCTATAGGCCCGATGGCTCCTTCAATCATCGGCAGGCAGCGCGATCCGGTGAGACTTTTCTCCCGGACAGATCTTCGTATTCGGCGGCTTTGCGCTGCGACCAATCGCTAGGCTATCTGGAGCAGATTGAAAGCTTCGCCCCCAGCCATCGAGTCAGATTTGGAAGCTTGAACTATCGGCCGATGTCGCGGAGATTTGATCTTGACGGATTCGAACCTGACCGGCGCGCCGCCTTGTCTCGATGGAGTGCGATCTAGCTCTGCCGTCGAACAGCGCCACAGAGGCCGCACGATATCCGCTCCGACCCTTAATCCGGGCGGTTTCGCGATCGAGGGCGGTTGGTTGGACACGCCTCGGAGGCTGAAATCTCCACGGCGATTGAGCGAACACCATCCTGTCGCTGAAGCTCGTGACTCCAGTGCGGACTCCTTTCGGACTCCGAACCTCCGCCCTCAACGATCGAATCCGGTGGCGCGCGATATGGAGTTCACCGCCATACGGACATCTTCGGCTTTTCGCCCTTTGGCGATATCCTGAACTCATTAAAGTCTCTCTCTTTGTCGAGGCCTGGCGAACTATGGTCAGGAAGGTTGGGATTCGGACGGCGAAGAAATTCGCGCCACCCCCACCCACTTTGTAGCCACTGTCGATGATTTAACGACATGCCGACTTCGACTCGAAGACATCGGACGGTATGGGCGGCGGTGCGGAGGCGATCAAACCCGGCGCCCACAGGAGCACTGGAAGGCCACCACATCATATGACATATACATGGTGGACATCCCAAAAGATGGGAATGGCGATGGAGCGGCGGAGGATGACCCTCAGAAACAACAAGCGCCCGGCGTCGTGGCGCCGCTCTAAATCCGCCACGGTAAAGCGGCAATTCCGGCACGGAGACAATAATACCGGACGGTGCGAAGATGACCCCCTCCGGCGGGGACTCGGCGGGAGGAGGAGAAGCAAGTCCGCCTGACGGTCTGGCGAGAAAAAGAGGTAGAGGGCGATAATTATCGCCCCCTCCGAAGGCGAGGAAAGCCTCGGCGGCGGCGAATTTGTCGTGCGGAGGACCCGTCGAACAAGAAAGCGTTTTAAGCGCAAGCTCATGGCCACGGCAAGCAGCCTCAAGAAAAAGCAGCAACGGCTTAGAGTTGACCAAGACACGCTGGGTGCGGATGGACTGAAGTCCTTGCGGCGAAGAGTATGAACTCGAGCGCCCCTCAAAAGCTACCCCAAGCGCGGGCCGTTGCCTCGATCGGAGGAGAAGCACCCACGTCACAGCGCCGACGACATGGCGGACCGGCCACCTCGTGGCCGTGGCGTGAAGCCTCTCGGGCCTCCGCTCAAGCCCGCTAGCGCTGCTCAAAAACTACCAAGGCGGGAAAATCGCGGACTTACGAGATATATTGGAGGATAAGGCAAAGCATACAAGATCGATCTGAGGCTGTGTGGGCGTGAGCGACTCGGCATGATTACGTCACGCGGACACAACAAACCAGTCGGGCGAACACGATGAACAAAGCTCATATGAGCTACGTCGTGATATATTATCTGAGCGCCGCACACCCACTATGCTTCACGAGATGAAGTAATGGATCATCAAATCACGAGGGCTTCAAACCCGTAAACATCGAATCATACGATGGTACCACAGATCCTGCGATGCGGATCGAGGACTATCTCCTCCATATCCACATGGCCCGCGGTGATGATCTACATGCCATCAAATACCTCCCTCAAGCTTAAAGGACCAGCTCGTCATTGGCTCAACGACTTGCCGTGAGTCAATCGGTTGTTGGGAGGACACAGGCCGCATTCCTTGATAACTTCCGGGGCACATATGTGCGACCACCGAGCGATGACCTTAGCCATATAATTCAGCAGCGGAAGAATCGGCGGACAATTACGGGCGCGGTTCCTAACAAAGAAAAATCAGATCATCGTTGGCGGATCGGGCGCTAGCAACCTTCAAACACAACATCATGACGAGTGGCTAGCCCGGCACCTAGGGCAGAGAAAAGCCGAAATCCATGGCAGCCCTCACGCACTCATGACCCGCTTTTGCGGGAGAGGACAGCTAGCTAGCTCGAAGCAACAACAGCCAAACACCACGGTAGTTCGGATACCAAGGGCGGCAATGGCAGGTCGCGTCACAACAAGCATAAGCGCGCGCGTGCGGTGATAATGCTGAAGATCTGACGATAAATGCGGATTCAGGCTCTAAACCCGGTCAGCGGAAGAAGCCATTCAAAAGAAATACCCGGGCCCGTCCAACTTGGACCGAATACTCGATCGCTTGTGCGGATACGCTTTTGAAAACCAACCAACCACCAACAGGGATTTTGGGTGTTCAAGCAAGCGAGCAAGCTAAGCGCGAAAACAACGACAAGGGCTGCATAGCGATTACGAGGAAGAGCCCGGCCGCCCGAAAAATAGAGCGGAAGGGCTTTCCCACACAAGTGCGGATGGTGAACATGATATCGCAACCCACATACCCAAAAGGGCGGAAGCGCGCACTAAAGGGCGTATACGATGGAGCAGTTGCCCGAAGTTCAACCCATGGTCTTCTGCCCGATCACCTTCGATCGAAGGACCACCCACTAGCATCCGTCCGCGGCGGTTTCGCGCGTGGTTCTTGACCCAATTATTGTGGATTTCACCTCACCGAGTCGATGGGCGGCGGCAAGCCTGAACCTGATTTATCGGGATCGGTCGCAAAATGGGCATAGACCCGTCAGGATCAAACCCACAAAGGCGACCTTTAAAGGCGTCATTCCAGTGTAGAGGCCAACTGCGCAGGCTCCGTTACACTTGAAGTGGTCTTGGATCCCGATAACTTCCGGGTGAGGTTAATCTTGACATAGTCCCGTTCATAGCGGCTATCACGCCTTTTCGGACGAACGCATTCGCAAAATTCAATGCGGTGCCGCTTTCTGCGTACCTCAAACTCAAGATGCCAGGCCCTCGGCGTAATCACGGTCAATGGAAACACCGAGCGCTCCCTCGAGCGGAGGAGCATATGCGCCCTTGCGGCGAAGTGCGAGAACAGCCTCTTAAGGCAATTCTCGGTCCGGCCAATAAACAATCGGACCTTTGTCAAGCGCGCGGAGTAACCTACTGCAAGACCGCTTCGCGCGTTCGAACAAGCGTAGTAATGCAGCTAACCCCAGCCCTCGCGAACTCGCGAAGCCGATACTACTGCGCATGCGTAATTGCGCTCTGAAGCACCATGGGCATAGGGGCGGGCCACGACCACAGCGCGCCCAAAATGCGGCTAGAACGCACTAGGGGCTCCGTTTGTGTCATTCCTTTTTTCTTTTCTTCCTTTTACTTTCGGACTCTGTTCTCCGAAGCCTGTCCGGCATTCGCGCCGAATACGATGCAACAGCGAGGAAGCGAGAAAACTGCGTCAGTGTCCGGTGGTCTCTATTACGAGCAGTATACCTTTTACATACCACTGCAAACTTACCTGGAAGAAGGACATATCAAAAGTCCGTACCTACCTTATCGCACAATTTGTATCGTTCGCTTTTATTTGCGTTTCTTTTGAATAACCAATATATAGCTCTTGCCTATTATTGCATTCTTTCCATTATATATGTTCATTTATGACATTGCATAGCCGTACAATTTAGTACGGCCAATACACCGAGGGCTTATGTACCCCAAAAACATGGTGTGACAAGTCGAACACTTTCACAAGTCGGCACCCGAACTTATAGCATTATATGCATCGGCTCGAATCATGTCTTGGGTCAATAGTTGGGTTTGCCCGGCTCCCATGTTTCGTACCTTACGTTCCGTTATATCGGCTAAGGTAGCGCTGGGAGAACCACTGCGATTTTGCCCGGTTGAGCTGGGTTGAGCACCTCGGTGGAAAGCTAAAACAGCGGTCATGATAAGGCGAGAGCGATCGCTGTTCGAGAGGTTTCTTGAGTCCCTAAAGACTTATGCCGCTTAGGCGAGGAACCGGCATTGTCCGGCCAAGGCATGGATAGCGCCCGAACTCGGTCTTCCGAATACTAGGGGCTTCGCGAAATTTAAAATTATAGGATTCTATGGCTAAGTGAGTGTTCAAGCATTATAGTCCGATTGCCTGGTTCGTTCGTTGGCGCCTCCTCGAAGGACAAGAATGGGAACACGGCGCTCAATTTTATCCCGAACACCCCACTTTCGTGGCATGGGGGCTGAAGCCAACGACTCGCCATCTCTCAAATTTGATAAACGGCCACAGAGAAGGTAATATTTTAAATTCAAAAGCGTTGCTTAGCGCATATGAATTTTTTTTCAGCGTACAGGATAACAAATGCGAGTCTACTCAAATATTACATCTTTGGAGCATTCACCGCTATAAAGGCGGGCACCCTTGAGGCGCCCTCATAATACTTCTCGGGCTTGCGATGTTCTTTGCCCGGCGGCGGCTGTCCGTCACCGGCTTCTCGCGTCCGGCTTGCCCAGTGCACCTTAGCGCGGGCGAGGCCTCTGAGCACCTTCAATACAGAGCGGCGCTTGATGACTTTGATCCATGGGCGAGGCATCCACCAGCCGCCGCACTAGCCCAGTAGCTCCGGGCATGGCCTCATTTGGCCTGGCCGAGCTATAAGGCCCTTCATGGCCTGTTCGGCGACCTTGTGGAGCTCGACCAATTGCTTGATTGAGTCGCTCAAGGGCACCGGTGTTCGGCCTCGGCATCTGAGACCAAAACACATTTTCCGTCGAGCTCCCTTCTTGGCTCGGTAAGCGGCGGCATCGGAGACACTCAGCGGCGGTCTGCGGCAGCTCTGGAGAGCTCGGATTCGGGTAAAGTACTAGATAATTGACTTTTACATTCTTGCTCTGCATAAAGAATGCCTTACCCGCCGTGATCTTCTTTATTGTCTCAATCTCCTGGAAGGCTTTTTGGGCCTCGGCCTTAGCAGCTTTGGCACTCTCAAGAGCCGAGGCAAGCTCGGACTCTCGGGTCTTCGATTCACGCTCCAAACCCTCGTGTTTTTCGAGAGCACGGAGCTCTTGGCGTCACCTCAGCCAGCTGCGCCTCCCCTTCTCTCGCTCGGTGCGCTCATGCAGCGCTTTGTTTTCGACGCGGACACCGCCTCCTTGAGTCGCCACCTCGCTCGTGGCCCTGCAGTACCCATGTTATTCCTGTTATCTTCGCAACCACATTTTTAAATTCCATAAGGTATTACTTACCTTCCTTGTCCTCGAGCTGCTTCTTGGCTTGGCCGAGCTCGTTCTCGCACCGCTCGAGGCTCTCCTTCAATGCATTGACCTCCGTAGTCAGTGCGGAAGAGGTCAGCAGGGCAGCCTGCATTCCCATATTGACATAATTATGTTAGGCTCCTGCGTATATCTTTTTAGATCCTCAGTCCGGCTTTTCTTTCCGAACACTGAACTAAGCATCGGGGGCTCTGTCTGTGCGGTAATCTTCTTACATATATTGAAAACTTACCTCAAAGCTGTTAGAAGGCCGTTCAGGAGCTTGGTCAGCCCGCTCTTGGCGGATGAACTTCTGGATCACCACACTCCTGCGATGCAGTGCTCCTCCTCGATGGGGCGTTAAGCGCCTCCGATAAGCTATCCGGTGCCTCGGTTGGGCGGAGGACACGGCGTCTCTCACTTCCTATGAAGGGCCGCTTGCCGGACTTGAACCGCTGAAGGTTCCGGTATGGAGTCCGGACAAGGTCGGGCTTAGAGCCCCTGGGGTCTCGCTCCTCGCGCACTGGAGTTGGGAGGCTGCCTTGCGGCTCCTCCTGCGCCACCTCCTCTTGACCAGGCCTCCTTGGGGCCCCACCTCGGTGTCGTCAGCAGCGTGAGGTGAGGCGGCGGGAAGTGAAGTACTCTCCACTTGAGCGAATTCGAGGACCGCTCGGCAAGCCGGCGAGCTGCGTCCTTGGGCGGGCTGCATGATTGTTCGGCATTAGAGAACACTATGCAATGAAAAAAGCCATGGGTATCCGGACACTTACGATCTCAAGGGCCCTCCTCCTGCCGTCGTTGGCGTTGGTGGAGACGTCCCGGAGGAAGGTTCTTCCTTCTTGAACCCTCGGCCTCCCGGTGGGCGGCCTTTCTTTCTTCTCTCCCCATTTGAGAGGCTTCTATTCCTCCTCCTTGTTTTCACGGGAGAGTCCACCTCAGTCGTCGGACGATGAGTCCGACAACACTGGCGCCGGCACTCCTTGAGTCCCGTGGCCTTCTTCTTGGCCTTCTTCTCGGCACCACGTAAAGCGGGCAGCCAGCTCCCGCCAGCGGGCGTCTCTTTTGGTCTTCGGCAAAAGCCGGACAGATTAACCTGCCGGATGTGCTCTTGATCTGTCAAAGGCAAGGGAGTTTAGATCCGCATAGAGTCAAACTATGAAAAGCAAGATTCCGTGAAGGGTAAAATAGCTTACCTCGGTAGCTTGATCTTGCGAGCTGAATCCGCGATCTTACATGGCGGATGAGAAGCCTCGGCGTATAACGGCACCTTCCGGGCATCTTACGTGCGTAGTGTCGAAGAGCCTCTTGAGGTTGAATCTTTGTGCGGATCGAACTCCCACAATTTGAAGGCCCGTTGTTGGCATGGGAGGATCCGGCGGATGAGCATAACTGGACCACATTGGCGAGCACGAGATTCTTGTTCACCAAGGTCCGCATGCGGGTTTGGATTCGGTCAGCTCTTAGAATTACCCACGCCGGGCCAGTCTCCTTCCAAGAAGTGAGCAGCGTGGGAATACGGACCGAATTCGGGGCGCCGCCCATTTAGGGTCGGCGGCTCGGTGATGTAGAACCACCCGATTGCCACCCCTTCACGGTCTCCACAAAGGCCATCGAGCCATAAGGCGTTGGCGATCATGCAATACCATGCGCCTCCGCACTCCGCTGGCGGCCGCCCACAACCGGCTTGACATTGAAGGTCTTCAACCATAAGCGAAGTGGGGCTGGATCTGAGGAGAAAGCCTCGCTTACGATGATGAACACCGAGATGTTGAGGATGAAATTGGGGCGGATCGTGGAAGTCTAGGCCGTAGTAGAACATGAGCCCCGGACGAATGGGTGAGGTGGAAAACCAGTCCGCGGAGGAAGTGGGCAAGAAATCGACCCGCTCATGGGGCTCGGGGTGGGGATGAGCTGCCCTTCGTCGGGCAGCCGATGTGCGTCGTCGCCGGACAAGTATCCGGCCTTCGCGATCTTTTACTTGGCCCTCCGTGACGGAGGAGACCATCCACCCGCCTCCGCTCGGACATGGCTGGAGATGGTTGAGGAAGGATGTGCGGACTTAGTATTGGAGCTCGAGTCTGCGGAAATGGATGAGCAAGGGAGGAGGAAGGCGTGGGTGAAAAGGGTGGATCCTTATCCTTATATGGACGGACGAGGCTATGTGTCCCCACCTGACTGATAAAACTCGCTTATCTCCCAAGCGCCGCAATCAATGGCGCGGTTGGGTTACCTACGTCCGTATTGATGAGAATCCGGAATAAGGGGGCACGATCTACGCTTTGATAAGGCGTGCCAGAAACCGCCTCGCTAAAGCGGCTGAGGTGGGACAGTAAAAAGCGATTCGAATAAAGGCTTGGCGTGGTGTGATATCACGCTGCGAATACGTCGGCAGATCTGTGCGAAAATTATTCTCTCTACGGTGGTATGTGGAAATTGTTTTGCGAGCGGACACTATCCTTGTGTTCAAAACCTTCTATGAAGTATTCGGAGGAGGAACCCGCCTTGCAATGCGAAGAAGACAATATCGCGCCGGACAAATCGTCATTGAAGCCTGGTTCGAGGAGCTCTTGAGGAGTCTGGACTAGGGGGTGTCGGATAGCAGAACTATCATCTTTGGCGGACTCCTAGACTATGAAGATACAAGATTGAAGACTTCGTCCCTTGTCGGATAGGACTTTCCTTGGCGTGGAAGGCAAGCTTGGCGTCTGATATGTATATTTCCTACCATTGTAACCGACTCTGTAACCCTAACCCTATTCGGTGTCTATATAAACCGAAGGGTTTTAGTCAAATGGGACGAACAACAATCATACCATAGGCTAGCTTCTGGGTTTAGCCTCTCACGATCTCGTGGTAGATCTACTCTTGTACTACCCATATCATCAATATTAATCAAGCAGGGTAGGGTATTACCTCCATCGAGAGGGCCGAACACTGGTAAAACATCGTGTCCCTTGTCTCCTGTTACCATCCGCCTGAGGCCTTGCGATTCGGGACCCCCTACCCGAGATCCGCCGGTTTGACACCGACACTGCCTTAGTAGCTACATGAGTCGCCATACAACTAAAGAAAACACAAGAGGACCATGTGCATGCAAAGTCAACGATGGCTAGGAGTCCTCAACATAGGAGGTAAATATTTGGGTGTCCAACAAAACAAGGGCCTAACTAAAGTCTTAGCAGTGGTAATTGTCTACAATGGTTAGCATCGGGACTAAGCGAACAAGAACAATGCATCTAGCATATTCCACACGGATGGTCATGAAGTGAAGACACTACCACATCTACGATACTAGCATGGAGTGATCATGAAGATCAACACATTGCCACATCTACCACAAACACCATGGACATCATCGCCGCCAACAAACAAAAACTACCATACTACAAAATGGCACCACTAACATATGATCTACCACATCCTCCGTAACACCATGAAGCAATACTTGCATAACCTACATACTACACGTAGATCGATTCTAATCTACCACATGCTCATTGATACATCCATTTTGCATCATGTTTACCTCTGTTATTTATAAAATTTTATGCATAATAATGCTTTTTGGAGTAATTCTAATGCCTTTTCTCTCATAATATGCAAGGTACACACAAGAGGAAGAATTCGGTATTTGGAAATCTGGACTGGAAAAGCTACGTCGGCTATCTATTCGCACAATTCGGATGAGCTGAAACTTCACGAGGAATTTTATGGAATAAATAAAAAATCTTGGAGCAAATAACTACGGAGGGCCACCGGTGAGCACAAGACACCAGGCGCTGCCCCCAGGCGTGCCACAGTGGGTTGTGCACAGCCTAGCCCACCTCGGTGCCGTCTTCTGGTATATAAGTCATTTTGACCTAGAAAAAAAATAAGGAGAGGACTTTGGGACGGGCGCCCGCTGTCTCGGCGGAACTTGGCAGGAGCACTTTTGCCCTCCGGTGGCGATTCCGCCGGGAACTTCTCTCCGGGAGGAAATCATCGTCATCATCATCACCAACAACTCTCCCATCTTAGGGAGGGCAATCTCCATCAACATCTTCAACAACACCATCTCCTCCTAAACCCTAGTTCATCTCTTGTGTTCAATCTTTGTCACAGGAATCTCAGATTGGTACTTGTGGGTGACTAGTAGTGTTGATTGCATCTTGTATTTGATTACTATATGGTTTATTTGGTGAAAGATTATATGTTCAAATCCAATATGTTGTTTAATACCCCACTGATCTTGAGCATGATTATCATTTGTGAGTAGTTATTTTTGTTCTTGAGGTCATGGGAGAAATCTTGTTGCAAGTAATCATGTGAACTTGATATGTGTTCGATATTATAGCATGTGTGTTGTGATTCCCTTAGTGGTGTCATGTGAACGTCGACTACATGACACTTCACCATATTTGGGCCTATGAGAATGCATTGTGGAGTAGTAATTAGATGATGGGTTGCGAGAATGACAGAAGCTTAAACCCTAGTTTATGCGCTATTCCGTAAGCGATTAGATCCAAAAGTGTAATGCTATGGTTAGAATTTATTCTTAATACTTTTTTTGAAAATTAAGACAGTAGAAAAAGATTCCTCTGCTTTCATATTAATATGCTCCCAAAATGTTATAGTTGTACAAAAGGAGAGGGCTACAGAGGTCTATGAGAATTTACATAACTGATCTAATAAAGGTTGTGATGATCACCCTCTTATGAGGGGCACTCTAAAGCTAATGTTGGATAAATTAGAAATAAATCTAGTTTTCCAAGCCAGAATTGAGGATGCGCTCTCCTGAAATAATTTTGTTTCTTTCCTTCCAAAGACTCCAAGCAGCCACAAGGAAAATATCCAATTCTTAATACTTCCTCGTAGTTGCGGATGCTTGCGAGGGGTTAATCATAAGTAGGAGGTTTGTTCAAGTAAGAACAACATCTAAGCACCGGTCCACCCACATATCAAATTATCAAATTAGCGAACACGAATCAAACCAACATGATGGAAGTGACTAGATGAAATTCCCGTGTACCCTCAAGAACGCTTTGCTTATTATAAGAGACTTGTGGCATGTCATTTGCCTCAAAAGGATTGGGCTAACTTGCTGCACTTTTATTACTATTACCGTTACTTGCTTGTTACAAATTATCTTGCTATCAAACTACTCTGTTACTTCCAATTTTAACGTTTGCAGACATTATCTTGCTGAAAACCATTTGTCGTTTTCTTCTGCTCCTTGTTGGGTTTAACACTCTTATTTATTGAAAAGGCTACAATTAATCTAATATACTTGTGGGTCATCACTACAATAAGTAAAGTATGATGTTACTTACAACCATCGGAAGAGTGGGGAAAAGGTAGTGAGCAACTCGGAGAAGAAGACGAATAAGGCAATCGTTGGGAGGTGATGAAATTATCCCCGCCGTTTTTTCAGCCACGATCGTGAGCTCGCGCCATCCCTTCCCTCGTACGAGCTCAGACGTCGTGTTACCAATTCGGGCATTAATTCTCTGGCTAGGTTGAGGAGTGCTTTAAGATTTGTGCGGACCACTTCATAATGCAGCCTAGCTAACCAAAACTGCCAAATTTGCGCCCCCAGAGCCTAAACGAGGCTGCGAGCAACCAAACTATATTTAAAGCTGATTGCAGATTTTAGATCTGGCCTCTAAGTTGCTATAGCAGTGGGGAGAACATCCAGACCACAGAAGATCACCCATTAGCCAAGAAGCTCTAATATGCTGACAAAGGAATTGTAATGGCACATATAAAGGACGATAAGAGCGATTTAAGAGTGAACAAGATCTCAATTTTGTGAGAGAAATCTTCTAACTTGGCGTCTAAGATTTACACTTCCTCATGTACTCAATGAGCTAAAAAGGTGTAAAATCGTATACAACACATACCACCAATCTAATTCCTTTAATTTCTCAGCAAGTAATTTATATTTTGTAATTCTAATATATGGGGCTCACAAGTTGCACCAAAAATTGAGCTCTTCACACTGCCAGTAAAAAGCACAGCAGCTGTATTTCTAATGGACCGCAAAACATTCTTATATTTTTATAATATATGATATACAATTTCTGCACAGCTCTGGTATGCACCGTTTCTGCACCATTTTGTTTCCGAGTAACAAAATCTTTCTTCTGCTACTTGTATCAGTGTGCCTCTTCTCAATTAGCGATATGATTTATGGCATGATCATCATCATGCTCATGCATATGCAGCATAACTCCACAAAGCCGTGGAAGAACACAAGCACTGCTGCCTCTGAAACCAAGCAATGGTAAGTCGGTAGCAGTGTCCTGAATAAATCGCCAGCCCATAAAATGGTCCGCTCTCTGGAAAGGAGAAAATGTAATGAATGCAGATATCAAACTGATAGCAAACAATGTAAACTATTTATTCGATTATTCACCTTCCATACTTGGATCAGCCTGTATCATCCAGATCTTCAATATCATCATCAATGATAACATATTTTGAGGCACCATTGGAGGAATGGAATTTGGGTCAACATGTTTGCTGTGGCGGTCTTTCTTGAACCTATGATACCTTCATATATCACAAGAGAATAGTCAGAATAACCATACTAACACATCAGAAATTAACCTACTGTAATATTTCCACTTTATGCTTTTGTATTCAAATTATGATCAGTGTTTTCTAATGGCTCTTTCTATAGTTAGTCTTATTGCATTTCTCTCTGTATAAGGTGGCATGACATAGCAAGTTCATTGACTTTCAAATAGGAAAAAATATAATTGTGGACGTGAGCAAATTAATAAGTTTGACTCCTCTTGAACAATTTACTGCCCCAAAAAGTTGGCATGTAAGTCTGACCTTATCAACATAGTAAGAAATTTTAAGTTGATTCTGTGAGTCATAAAATACGGACTGGTAATAAGTTAGCTTGGAACAACAAATATTTGAACATAGGAAAAATGAATTTCAACTCACTTGTACAGATTGAAAAGGCTGACACCAAATATAATTGTTGCAAGTCCAAATCCCTTTAACCAGGTAAATGGATCATTGAAGAAAAGCACAGCAACCTGTCGGATTGTTTGTCATCACAAGTCACACTTATATCGTGAACAAAGATAAATTCATTCAAAGTATCTATAGAGTGGAAATCAATACCAAAATTGTGACAGCTTCCTTGACAATCCCAGCTATGGTCACTGTTACGGCACTTGTAACAGAAACCAGAACATATTCTGTCAAAACCTTCAAAGAACAAATCAAGTGATTATAAACCAGATAAAAAAAATGCTAACAAGAATACTTTTTTTTGCGAATACCAACAAGAATACTTGGCAAGCATGTCTTAACAACAAACCAACAATAGATGACCGCAAAAAGGACTTATTGCTTATTACAAGTATTTTCAGACTCTTGGTGCATGAAAAAATGAAATAGTAAGAACCAACGGTGTATTGACTGGTTCCAGCGAAAAAGAAAAGGACTTTTTGCATGACAAATGTAATGATTGGTAAGTCAAATGCTCTGGCATAAATGATGTACTTCCAAGGAAGGAGTACTGATCCATACCATGAAGAATGCCAAAGCACCACCTAGAAGCATCAATAAGATGCTTCTTAATATGTGAGCTGGACTATCAAAGAAGTGACTTGCTCTGACTTCATGCCATGGATCCATGGCAATGGAAATAATCGCAGTTGTTATTGCCATCACCGGGTAACATAACTCATTAAGGTGAAGGGTTCTTCAATCCTGCATAACACAATAAAAATGATGCTGTAAAGGATGTTACATTACATATTTACTGAACAAATCACGTTCAATATTATCATTTTGATATTTTTTTAAGAGAAGACAATGCACATAACCTCTACAGCTCATACTTCGATGCACTAACTCAGATTTAAACAAAAACAGGTGTCCAATGAAAATACATAAATCATACATGTGCCTGAAATTAATAAAGCTAATCCCGCTGCTTTTCAGTTTTCAAGAATGAGATGCTAAGACAACAACGAACAGTATTTATAATTTCCTCTCACTGGGAAGCTAAGATAGAACGCATACCATATTCCTCTTTCTTCAGCAAATTTAAGGGACGCATAAGAAGGGGAAAAGAAAAGTTCAGTCAGGACAGGAATGAAAGGGAAGTAGAACATAGGATTAATAAGGCATATTACCATGTCCAATCACCAATGTTCAGAACAAAAAATATGGAAGTACTACATTACACTGACAAACCTGGAGGAGAATCTGTGTCATGCACCAGCGGAAACCAGACATGACAGCAGCAAGCATAATAAATATAAATCCCCAAAGATTAAATTGTGTCTCTTTAGCAACTGCAAGAGGAACATTATTACCACAGTCCACAGTTAAGATGATGAATCCACATAAGAGAAATTGAAGAAAATAGAGTCAGAATGCAAAATTAAGCCCACAAATTACAGTGCCAAAAATCTAATCAAATAAAAAACTAGCTAGGAGATCTTTTCTAAGCTCACTCCAGGAAAGCACAGAAGCATATCACTTTGGAAAAACTAATATTAGCTGTTGATGTACACTTATGACTTTACCTGTCAGTAGAACTCCAACAGAAACAATCAGCATGATTCCAAGAATGTTAAAGCTCGGCTTCTCTAGCCTTCAGGGAATAAAGGGAAACCTTCGATTAATAACATGAAAATGATATGGAGATGCAGAATACAATGGTTGTTGACGTTCATTTTGTGGTTCTGGTGCTAGGAGCTTTTCGTTTGAGTAGTTAGCTGTGATATATTTGCATCAGCGTAGTCTCGGTTTTTGTTTTGCTGCTGTTGCTGGGGTTTATGTGTCTTTCGAGCAGTAATTTTCTTCCTTCGTCTTTCGTACTTCTCCTAGTCCTGTTGGCTACCTTTTTATCTGAACTACCGTACTCTGCTGCCCTGTTATTTTTTAGCAATAGTGGAACCCGACCGCCATGAGCAGGCGTATGGAAAAACGGGAATGATATGGAGCATAACAAAAACCCATAAACCGATAATTAAACAGAAATAGGTGCAGTGTTGTCAGAAAGACAAGTTACAAGAGGGCACAAAATTATTTGCATAGGAACATGAAAAGGCTAAGTGAATGTCAAGAAGCAGTACTGTAAGAAATGATGGGTATGCAAGACACTGCTCAATGTTTTTTTTTGTTGGAGATACTGCTTAATTTAGTTCTTGAAGTTCTAACATTTGCATCCCATTTCTCAAAATGATGTGTATATGGAACCAACTCTGTAAAGTCTGCAAGCTAGTTCAAAAGTATTCAGTTGGCCTAGGACAAATGTTTCACATAACCTAATAGTGCAGTTTAACCCTCTTCACCCCACCCCACCCACCCATAGGAGATGAAAACCATTAGAGAACAGCAGAATGAAGCTCAACTTTTTCAGGACAAGGTTCTGTAACTGATATTCCATACCAATGAACACAACAAGTTGCTAAACTAGAAGACAAAAGGGCATGCACTGCTGAAAGCGAATCAGCAACTGAGCTTACCTGAATAGAAAAGCAAAGAGAAGAATGAAAATTGGAGCCCCAGATTTACACTGCACAATAATTGAAAGCCATAAATTAGAAGTCCAAATATCAAGTGAGAAGAGCAGGAAATAATAACTCACATGGAATGAAATGTACCATTGTAGCGAATGTCACAGTAATGAAAACAAACGAAATGTTGGTCAAATTTATATCAAGAGCAGTAGCCAAAGCTGTTGGAACAACTGCAGAAGAAATATTCAAATTGTCACTATATCTTTAAAGATGATAAACACAATAAGAACGGAAAAAAAACTCTACATATTTTGAAGTAGAATAAAAATATATAAGTCCATGCTAAGTCCTAGCCTTCGTTGATTAAATAGATTCATCAAATGAAACAATAATATCCAGTAGGTCATGGCCCAACTTAATTGCAAGTTAATAAAAGTACGGTGATTCATCCAGCGAGAGGTGTAAGGCTAAACTCTATTTTGAGCCCATGTGGCTCTATAGCAGCTTGGATTCACATGCAACACAACAGTTAAATTTTACTTCTATCTTTAACCATAACTTGATAACTTATGATAATCTAATTTAGTGAGTCATGTTCTGTTAATTGGACAATGGTGGTTTCTGCCCCCGCCCATGAAAATAACCGAACAGCATCCATGTCCAGTGCTTTACACCTGAGCTCAAACTGAGACATACCCTTCTTTTAACACTAGTACTCTATATGTATATCCCACAGAAGTGCATTCTGCACAAAGTTGCTATTGCAAATTATAGGCACCATACCATGAAATTTCCAGGGCACTTGTTGTGACAGAATGTAAGGAACAAACTACTCGTGCAAGCATCGGGCAACATAAGTTTGAAACAACACAGTAGCTACCTCGCAGAAAGTAATCTTTCCATGACATTGGATTACGCTCTGCCTCCATGCCCCGTTGCTGGAACCACACGATCACCCTCGACGCAACAGCCTGCATTGTGAAATGCACCGTGTTCATCAGGAACGGGGCAGGGAACTTCCACATGCGCTTCCCGAGCATCTCCTTGTTATACCTGGCCACAGGCACAAGAGCACGCAGAGAACACCAGCATCAAACGCGTGCCCGGCAACAGCTCCTCCGAGCATCCGCGCGTAAATAACGAGAAAAACGCGTTACTCACAGCGTCAAGCAGGTGCTCAGCGTGTACCAACTCGCTATCAGAAATATAATCTTGGCGATCAGCCACGGCGAGACCGGGACGCTGTCAGATCCCGCCGCCGCTCCTGCCTCGATATCCATCGGCAAGCGGTGGGCGGCGTCGGCGGATGGCAAAAGCGGCAGCTCGAACTCCTCCGAATCATCGTCGCTCGGTGCAGAGGCCGGCGAAGCGGCGCCGGCGGGGGCATTGGGCGCCGCGGAGGGGTCCTTGCACCACCGCGAGAACGACGGCTCCTGCGTATCCCTCCCTGCTTCCTCTGCCCGCCAGCCACCACCTGCGGCTCCGCGGCGCCCTCCGCGGGCTCGACGGGCACTTCCGGCGTCCTCTTCCTTCGGGTGGGCGTGGCCGTTCTCCACGGCGCAGTCCCCATGGACGCTGCTGCAGGTGGCGTAAGGCTCTAGAAAGGCTTGGATCTGGGCGGCGCGGATCTCATCGGCGGCGGCGGCGAAGGGGTTTGCAGCTAGCCTGCGGGATTTCGGTAGCAGGTCAAAATCCAGCACCTCGTGACGACGACTTCCTGCGGGGGTTATGCTTGCAGCTTCCTCCGTCGGCTGGTACCGGTAGCTTTGCTTGCGCCAGAGGAGGACGATGTTTTCTCTCTCTCCTTTTCGCCTCGCATGAAAATGCAGAAATCACAAAACGTACTCACCATTCTTATTCTTTTTTTTTAGAAAAAATGCCCCAAAAAGCATTTTATATGTGATAATTATCAAACAAAATAGTACCCAATACAAAACAAAAACATCAAGATATAAAATGACTAGAAAATAAAAATCTGTCGAAAACCGTACTACTCGTTTTTTTTCGATCGATGGTACACCGCCCACCCGAACTTGAAACTATACTAAATTGACAATAAGTAAAATGGACCCTACAGATACCCTCGTCATATTAGGCTTATAAAACCACAATAGTCACTCGTCGTATGAGCGAGATCCAGCGATTCTTTGAGCGACCATTGGTTAGGGCGGCATCACCCCCACATAGCATTGTGATCCTTCCTCGTTAGTCGAGAATATTGGAGAATTTAGGTCACACTATAGAACAAATTGAACAAAGACATCAAAGTCACCGCATGAAGGCAAACCAGTATTGCCTCTCTTAAATGACACATAAATTGACGGATGTGTCGGCATTACGGGATAAGGTGTTCTGAATCCACTAATGATGGTCTGGTTGGATCTCTTACAAAAAGCCTAGGAGTCAAAGATTTCCATGCTCTAGACTTCCGAGCACCAAAGGCGTGGCGACGATTACAAGGACTTTTATTGAGAATCTCTTTGAGAGTGGTTTGATAAGCGGCGCAAGGGTAAAAGTCGCCTTGAGTTTTTTTCTTTAGGCTCTCCGAGCTCAAGGCCGACGAGCTATTAATGGCTATGCCTACTGCCAATGATAATGTATGGTTTATAGGTTGTTGTGGTTATGAACTGGCGATTCCTCCCAAATCGAAGCGATGTGGCATTGTTGTATTCAGGAATCGGCGGAGTTCAAGGCGCCTTTTGACTATCAATGCGCTCGACATGGCATGTCTCCTCAACTTTGCTAGGAATTCGTCCAAACTCGCTTGAACTCGCTGCCTTATTTTCTGACAAGCCCGCGTGGGCCATGCAGGATTGGTCTCACGGATTGTTTGTACCACATTTTACGATAGACCATTGTGGTGCCCCCAGATCCTACATAAGGGGAGGACCAGAAAGGCGTGGAAAGGGTTCACAGCCTGAAAGAATACTAGCTAGCAGGAGAGTAGCTAGGGAAAGGATACTAGCTCTCCAACGGCAGAGAAAAACAGCGAAAGAGACAGTTCACCTTGTAATATGTGATTCGTAAATTGATGAAGGACTAAACCAGGATATAGGGTATTACACCATCGCGGTGGCCTGAACCTGGGTTAAAAAGCTTGTATCTTCGCTCGAAGATTTCTAGAGTGTTTCATCCCATGATCAAATGAAAAAGGTGATTCCTAGATATTTGCGAATCCATCGTCAACATTTGGCATGCCACGTAGGGGGCTAGGGCTTCCATTCTCTTCGCATCTTCATCAAAAATGGCTAAGCATGGATCACGGGCGAGGTTGCGACCACTGGCGCACTCAAGGGCCTCCCAAGAGGAGGAGGGCAACCGTATCGTAGACGATGCCTCACAAAGGGAGGCGAGGTCCGAAGAGCATGTTTATTGGCGCTCAATGTCCTCCACTCCCTATATTGTTCGACCACTGCTAAGCGGAGGACAGTGTGACCTGGGCCACAAATCTCAGTTGAAGGCACGACATCGGTCGACGTCCAGGGTCCGCCCATACTCACCCACCGACCTGTGGCCGACTGGATTTTGAAATGCTTCATCCAATGTTAGCACTCCATAGAGTGTGGATCCTTCTTTAGTTCCTCAATGAAAGTGGAGGAAGGATCCTGATGGTCCCTCGCTCGGTGAGTGGCTTGATCGTCTCCAACGTATCTATAATTTTGATTTCTCCATGCTATATTATCTCTGTTTTAGGCAATATTGGGCTTTATTTTCCACTTTTATATTACTTTTGGGTGACCTATTAACAGGAGGCTCAGCCCAGTTGTTGTTTTATGCCTATTTAGGTGTTTGAGGAAAAGGAATATCGAATGGTCAAAGCAGACGAAATCAAGCTGGAAAAGTTATTTTGGAAGGAAACCCACGATGGACTTGGACTCACGTCGGAAGATCGGGAGGTGCTCACGAGGGTGAGGGCGCCCACCCCCAGGGGCGCTCCTGCCTCGTGGGGCCCCGTAGCTCCACCGACGTACTCCTTTCACCCATATACCTCGTGCCCTAAAACTTCCGAGCAGGAAGATAGGCCAGGAGTTCGCGCGCAAGCCTCCGAACCACCAAAACCAATCGGGACCCCTTTAGGTACCACTGGGAGGGATCCATCTCCGTGGCCATCTTCATCATCTGGCGCTCTCCATGACAAGGAGGGGTAGTTCACCCTCGGGGTGAGGGTATGTACCGATAGCTATGTGTTTGATCTCTCTCTCTCTCTCTCTCTCTCTCTCTCTCTCTCTCTCTCGTGTTCTTTCTCGTGTTCCATCTATGGCACGATCTTGATGTATCGAGCTTTGCTATTGTAGTTGGATCTTATGATGTTTCTCCCCTCTACTCTCTTGTGATGAATTGAGTTTCCCTTTGAAGTTATCTTATCGGATTGAGTCTTTTATGAGAACACTTGATGTATGTCTTGGTGATCAACTTGCGGGTTTCGTAACATTGGGAACCTATGCATAGGGGTTGGCACACGTTCTTGACTCTCCGGTAGAAACTTTGGGGCACTCTTTGAAGTACTTTTATGTTGGTTGGATGAATCTGAGATTGTGTGATGCATATCGTATAATCATGCCCATGGATACTTGAGGTGACAATGGAGTATCTAGGTGACATTAGGGTTTTGGTTGATTTGTGTCTTAAGGTGTTATTCTAGTATGAACTCTTTTATAGATCGATCCGAAAGAATAACTTTGAGGTGGTTTCATACCCTACCATAATCTCTACGTTTGTTCTCCGCTATTAGTGGCTTTGGAGTGACTCTTTGTTGCATGTTGAGGGCTTGTTATATGATCTATCTATGTTATTATTGTTGAGAGAACTTGCACTAGTGAAAGTATGAACCCTGGGCCTTGTTTCCTATCATTGCAATACCGTTTACGCTCACTTTTACCACTTGTTACCTTGCTGTTTTATTATTTCAGATTACAAATACCTATATCTACCATCCATATTGCACTTGTATCACCATCTCTTCGCGAACTAGTGCACCTATACAATTTACCATTGTATTGGGTGTGTTGGGGACACAAGAGACTCTTTGTTATTTGGTTGCAGGGTTGCTTGAGAGAGACAATCTTCATCCTCGCCTCCCACGGATTGATAAACCTTAGGTCATCCACTTGAGGAAATTTGCTCTGTCCTACAAACACTGTGCACTTGCAGCCCAACAACGTCTACAAGAAGATGGTTGCGTAGTAGACATCAAGCTCTTTTTGGCGCCGTTGCGGGAGGCTAGGTAAGTGAAGGTATATCTTTAGATCTTGCAATCGAATCTTTTTGTTTCTTGTTTTAGCACTAGTTAGTCTATAAAAGAAAATTACAAAAAATGGAATTGAGTTTGTCTCATCGCTTCACCTTTTAATATCTTTCGTGAGAATGATGGAAAAAGAAAATTGTGCCAAAGTGTTAGAAGAAGAATGCTATAAAATGTTTGGCACTAAATATTTATATGATGAGCATGATTGCAATGTTGTTAGTAGAATTCCTTGAATATCCATGATGCTAATGATATGCAAAGCCACAAGCTTGGGAAGCTATGTTTGATGAAGATGATATTTTTGTCCCCAAGCTTTGATGAGCAAATTTACTATGATGAAAGAATGCCTCCTATTTATGATGATTATTGTGATGACACGTATGCTTTAAGAATAATGATAACCATGAAACTTGTCATCTTGATTTTAATTTCCAATCATATGATAGTTATTTTGTTGAATTTGCTCCCACTATTCGAATGAGAAGAATTTTGCTTATGTGGAGTAATAAAATTTATATGCTAGTAGATCATGAAAAGAATGCTTTAGGTGCTGGTTATATTGTTGAATTCATTCATGATGCTAATGAAAATTATTATGAGAGAGGATCATATGCTTCTACATATTGCAATAATATCAAGTTTCCTCTCTATGTGCTTAAAGTTTTGAAGTTATGCTTGTTTTACCTTCCTATGCAAGTTGATTCTTGTTCCCATAAGTTGTTTGCTCACAAAATCCCTATGCATAGGAAGTGGGTTCGACTTAAATGTGCTAGTCATATTCTTCATGATGCTCTCTTTATGTTTCAATTCTTATCTTTTATGTGAGCATCATTGAAATCATCATGCCTAGCTAGGGGCGTTAAGCGATAGCGCTTGTTGGGAGGCAACCCAATTTTATTTTAGTTTCTTGTTTTTGGTTCTGTTTAGGAATAAATAATCCATCTAGATTCTGTTTAGATGTGGTTTTATGTCTTAATTAGTGTTTGTGCCAAGTAGAACCTTTGGGAAGACTTGGGTGAAGTCTTTATGATCATGCTGTAAAAAAACAGAAACTTTAGCGCTCACGAGATTAGCTAGAACTTTTTACTGGAGAGTGCTATTTAGTTGATTATTTTTGCAGATTATTACTAGACAAATTCCTCAGGTCCAACAATTTATTTTAGAATTTTTGGAGTTCCAGAAGTTTGCGTTAGTTACAGATTACTACAGACTGTTCTGTTTTTGACAGATTCTGTTTTCATTGTGTTGTTTGCTTATTTTGATGAATCTATGGCTAGTAAAATAGTTTATAAACCATATAGAAGTTGGAATACGGTAGGTATAACACCAATATAAATAAAGAATGAGTTCATTACAGTACCTTGAAGTGGTGTTTTGTTTTCTTTCACTAACAGACTTCGAGTTTTCTGTTAAGTTTTGTCTTTGTGAAGTTTTCAAGTTTTGGGTAAAGATTCGATGGACTATGGAATAAGAGTGGCAAGAGCCTAAGCTTGGGGATGCCAAGGCACCCCAAGGTTATATTCAAGGATAACCAAGAGCCTAAGCTTGGGGATGCCGGAAGGCATCCCTCTTTAAATCTTCGTTCATCGGTAACTTTACTTGGAGCTATATTTTTATTCACCACATGATATGTGTTTTGCTTGGAGCGTCATTTATTTTCTTTAGCTTTGCTTGCTGTTTGAATAAAATACCAAGATATGAAATTATTAAATGGGATAGTCTTCACATAGTTGCATAATTATTTAGCTACTCATTGATCTTCACGTATATCCTTGAGTAGTTTGTTTTGCTCTAGTACTTCACTCATATCTTTTAGAGCATGGTGGTAGTTTTATTTTGAATAAATAGATGATCTGTCATGCTTCACTTAGATTATTTTGAGAGTATTAAATAGCATGGTAATTTGCTTAAATAATCATA
>JAHIAM010003166.1:0-25850 GCA_021605205.1 Aegilops longissima
TTGTGGTCTTTGGTGGTTGCATGTAGTTACGATGTTGATCAACCTCATCCTCGTAAGCTCTCACATAATCATCCTCCCCCGCCTTGTGACGGCGAAAGGAACCCTGAAGTATCACTTGGCAGCACCGGCAGCTTGGCGGTGAAGAGGGACCACCGGAAGCTTCGGCGGAGGGCTGTTTAGCGATGTGGAGGTAGTCCGTGTTGTTGTAGTAGAGTGCGTTAGGTGCAGCCGGTGGTGGTGGTGGTAGGCCTTGAAAATTCATTAAACTTGTTATCGAGCTTTGTTTGACGCCTTCTCAATGCCATCTATCTTCTCCATGGCCTCTTCAAATCTATTTAGCACATACGTCCACCCCACTCATCATTTATTGAAACTTATCATGTAGCGCTTTGTTTGTCATGTTCTCAAATCGACATGATCCTGCCATGGTTAGCAGCAATAGAAACACACAAGAATATGATTGACGAGACTACTAGTGGTGATAGTGTGGTGGGCGATCACAAATCCGTCGAGGCAAATCTCAAATTCTTACGAGTTCTTACCCGGCGCGGCGGTGATCGGCAACCGATGTAGTCAAAACTCTCAAAGCTTGGATAGAAGCGATTACCGGGGAGAGTCAAGCATACGATGTAGATGTATGTGGAGCTGGGAAGGCTTATAATATGGTAGCAAAAAGGTTAGCAATAATCAATTCAGAGATGCAAAGTTGAATAAGCGCTCAGACGATCTTGTCTGCTGGTCCTAGGCTGGGCCGTGCTAGAGGCTTGAGACCTAGAACACTAACAAAATCTGGCGCTGCTGCGTAAACAAGGGAAAAGCACACTCTGGATTTTTTTTTTAGCTCTTTTTTTTTTGCTTTTTTTTTTGCTGCTCTTTTTTGTTTTTTGCGAAAAATCACTATAATGGCGAGTGTCTCAAAACTCTTGAGGTCGCCCACCCGGGATGGAGCACGAAATTTTTGACCAAATTTTTTTTCATTGCGGGACCCAAAAACTGAAGCGGGTCAAAAAAACTTTCTATATGGCTGTTGTCTCAATACACTTAGAAACACTTAAAAACAGGATAGCCAAAATTTTTTTCGACAAGTGCGTTTTGGAAAATTTTGGGCCCTAAGCAGGAGGTGGTTTCGGACTCTTTTTTCGAAACCTCATGAGCAAGGAAACACGAATCGAATTTAGATGGATCTCGAAAACAAACCTAATATGAGAAGAACTTCGGATTGGTGGTGGATATATGGTGGTGGTATATGGCGCGGTGGTGGTATATGGTAGCGGTGGTGGTATATGGATACTGGTTGGTGGTGGTATATGGATGCAGTTGGTGGTGGTATATGGATCACGGATTGAGGCGGTGGCGGATAAGCAATAGTGGTAGATGGCAGCGATGATGATGATGGTCTTGGCGTGGCAACTTAGCCCGAGAACTTCGAAACTCTAAAAGACTAGACTCTAAGACCGACAACTTGACAACGACGATGCAACATAAATTCAACAAAGCAAAAACCCTAAAAAGATTATGCAAAGGCTCAGATTGGTTCGGATATGATGAACTAACTCTAATTTTTTGTGGCTTTTTTAGTGGACTTTAGGTATGAAGAAACGGACTCGATCTAATCTCGAAAAGCTGTAAAATCTCACGAGAGCAACCTGAAAATCTGATACCACTTGATAGAGGCAAAGGTGTCCGATGTTTTCGATGAGATGGTGGCTATCGTTTACGTAGAATTCGACCTTGGCGATCCGACTACGAGCGTCTTGAGGCGTCGCGCCTATAGCAATCGCTAAACCAACTTCAGGGTTATTGACCCGCGAAGCACGATCAACTTGACCACGAGGGCTGTTTCCTGCGAGCAAGCGAAGAACAAGCAAGAAACTGAGATTGCAATCCGGATATTGCGAATATAAGATGAAAGCTTTATTGATCAAGGTGGGGTTACATGGCGCCTTTATGCAGTCGTTGAACACAAGCGAAATCATGCGAAGTTGCGCTATGGCGAACTTTTAATCTAAACAAAACCCAAGGTCTAAGCGGTGCCCTAAGGGCTGTATATATGGAGGAAGAGGGGGTGAATTTCATTGGCCCTTTGGTGGAGGGTCAGAAATCAACCCTAACTCTTGTTTCTCCACACATCGGACTCTAAAACAGCCTATACTTAAGTATTTCGAAATTACATGGGCTGGCCCAATAATAAGGTGATGCTGACACCTAGAATAGCCTATAAGCGAATATTATGAGTGGCATCTTGTATGTCCAAGGCCTCATGCCTTTGATTAGGGTGGCTTCAAAGTCTGGAATCATCACTTGTAACTCCGTTCTTGTTCCCCTTCGCATGCCAACATCCATGCTTGAACTTGCTCCAAGGTTCATCTTTCTTGTCCATGGTAGGCCCTTCATTTGTAAGCAAAACAAATGTATCCAATTTAAGCAGCATCATATTCTCATGAACATTGGAATCGTTACCAAGAAGCGGAAGTACATGATAATTCAATTGGCGTCATGTGACTATAGTAATTGGTCCAGTATGTATAACAGCAGGGGCTGTGGGTGTAACAATGGTATTGATGTCCTCATCAACAACATCCAAAACAATGCATATCCGAAGCTAGGAGGGCATGGCATGGCATATGAGATAAAGGATGCAAAGGGAGCATATCAATATCATCACAAGAAAAACAAATGCCAATAACCATGGGCTTGTCATCTATGCCATATGTGCAAATTGGGTTCATTTTAATGGCATATGCATAGTCACTATGAAGAGATTGCAAATAAGACATATGGTTGATCTCATGCATAGCATATGACAAGTCAAGCGGATTAGCAAACATGATGTGACCGAAAGAATTGTCACAAGAAATCCTATGTAACATGGCATCACAACTAATAGGCTCCACATGAGAATCATCATATTCATCATAAATGGGCAAATCATCACATGAGGAAATCATACTAGAATGAAGCATGTCAATAGGGTAATCAACATCATGCAAGCAATCAATGTCAAAATAGTCCACTAGTGGGGCGAGAGCATCACCGTCACCTTTGTTACCTTTGTCATTCCACTCAAGTGGTGTAGGTGAGGTGGGGAAGACCAAATGGTGGTCATCTTCATCTTGATGGAACCATGTGGGGGTGCATCATAGTCCACCATGGTCATCGTCTTGTCAAAGGGAGGGCAGAAGTCATCGAGGATCGGCGTCATCATAAATGGGACCTAGCACCAAATGAGAAGACACAATAGAGGTAGAGGTCAAGTTGTTAGAAATGCAAATGGCCTCACGAGACCTATCAACTATCTCCTCTCTCTATGTGGTGGTTCACTCCTCCCTCAAAATAGGTGCATAAACTCACATATGGTGGAGTCACTCATCTCACTCAAGTGGTGGGGGTTGTGGCTCTCCTCACATGGGATTTGTGGCAACACATCATATATTGGGCTAGTGGTGAAGGCACTCTCACTCTCAATATGGTGGCACATGTCACTCATGTCGACATCGTCGCCGTGGTCGAGGTGAAGTACTTAACCATCTAAATGGTAGTCGCCTGTGGATGAAGGCGAAGATGGCATATCATCACTCTCCTCCATGATGAAGGAAAATCCCATGCTCGATCATCTTGTCATCGTGAAGCGTGGATGAAGGCCGAAGATGGCACATCATCACTCTCGCCTCCTAAGATGGAAGCATCATCCTTGCTCGCCACCTTGTCGCTTGCCTCCAAAGCTTGGTCCTTGAAGGTCTCGTGAAATCATTACTTGTCGCCGCACCATCTTGAAAAAGAGTCAAGGTAGACTCGGCATCATCAATGCCACAAAGAGGGATGGCGGTGAAATCGCACTTGGGAGCATCGTCTTGGAGCTTGTCGGGCTTGGACATCTTGGTGGTACTAGCCTCATGCTTGTCGTAGAGGATTTGGTGCGCATGAAGTGTGCTTGGGGTGGAGAAGCCTTGGCCTTCATGAGTTCTTGTTCCGCCTTGAGAGCACCAATGTAGTAGTGGTCGATGGACTTGTAATTCTCGAGGAAGATGGTCTTGGAGATGTCGTTGTGCAATCCCATCATGAAGTGGAACTTCATTGACATGGAATTAGATCCACGCTGGCTCGTCATGAAGCGATCTTCATCTCCTTAATCTGGCGTCATGGACTTGGATCCTTGGTGCTGTTCTCCAATTGGCGTCGAAGTTGTTGGTGTAGGTTGGAGGCACGAACTCTTGCGCAAAGCTCTCTTCATCTTGGGCCAACTCATCTCATAGCACTCCAGAAGGTGTGTGAAGCCACCATGTCGAGGCGTGGTCGTGGAAGTTTCTTGTGGCGCACTTCACTTGATCTTCGGGAGGAACTTGATGTAGCTTGAGGTAGTATCGTCCATCAAAGGCTCCCCTCGAGGTACTCCTCGGGTTCTTGAGTCCATAGAAAGGAATCTGCGTGGTCGATGTCGAGGTCGTAGTAGCTCGTGGAAGTCACGGACTTGAGCTTAGGAGCTTCTCTTGGCGTAGTGTTGGGGTGCTTGTTGGCGAAGATGCAAGAATATCGGAGCGAAGATGCCTTGAAGTCGCTTGGCGAAGATGCCAAGGAGATGGTGAAGTCGTTGGCGGTTGTTGATGTTGAGCTCTTGACTTTCACGTTCTTGTTGATGATGGTGTCGATGCCGATGTGATGTTGCGGAGATGGTCGTGCGGAAGGATGTGCTCTTGGCGTCTTCTCGAAGATGAGGAAGATCGCTTGTAGGACTTGATGAGGTTTGATCTCCTCCATTTTAGCTTGCATCTTAAGCGTTGGAGTTGTTGTTCAGTGGCATCGAACTTCGTCGTTGTTGTTGTAGGCCGAAGGTGAAATGCCTTGCCTATGCATCACAAGACTCGAGCAAATATGAGTGGGAGAAAGAAGAACTTATACCAATGTACCTTGACCGATGTTGAAAATGAATCAAGTTCACTCAAATGCAGAGATAATGAAATAGGACTATTGGTACCAATCCTTGTCGGTTCTCACACCTACACAAGTAAAGCTTATGGAGGGCTCGGTGAGGATAGTGGCTGAAAAATTTAATGCAAAATGTTAGCAAGAGTCAATAATGTTGAAAAGAGATTCACAAATTACTTAAGTGAAACAAATGGACCAATAGCAAAAGAATGGCTGCGGAAACACACACGGATAGATAAATGGGGAATTACGTGCAACCAAGGGTGAGCACAAAATGTGGAATCCACGGAAAGCAGCTCGTGTTGCACAACTCAAGAGAGGCGCTAACTTACGATTGCTCAATAGCGGATCGACACTTGTGCACAACCTATAAGATGCAAAATGGATAAACTTCTATCCCAAGTATGCTATGTATGTGTGGTTCGGTGTTTCTCAAGATGATCCAAGATGATGGGATATGACAATCTTATATGCAATGTGGTTATGATGCTATGGCACTTGCTTACAAGCTTCTTTGCTCTCTCTCTCTCTTTGCTTAAAAGCTTTATTTCTTTTTTTCTATGGCCACTTTGCACAATGCACAAACCAAGATAGCAATTGTGTATATCGGGGAACAAACTTGAGACACAATGGATGATATGATACCAATATGATATGGTATGGTATGTAATGGAAGTATGATCACTAATGTGCACAAATAGCGTTGGCGGCAATACTCAAATGGCTAGTCTCGATAGGCAAATGCATAAAAGTAAGGCTAGGGGTTAACAATGCAATGGCAAAGGGAATATACAATGGAGGGTACCACGATACCAAGATGATATGGAGGTTACCGTTAAGCGATGATGAGTGGCGGTGTTCTTGATGTAGATACCAAGATGATGGAGACTCGTCCTAAGTGGCGAAACACCTTAGGAAGCGGAAAAACCGCGAACTCAAAATCTCAAATGACAAATGTCAAATGGTGGTAGCGGAATCACGGTGGTGGTTTGCACTTGGCAATGCGGAAGTGGAATGATGGGCTATACTGCGTGTCGGAGTTGAAGCCACGGTCCCTAAGTGGCAAAACACCTTAGGAGACACAACTCTACTGCACAAACAAAATTGGGTTAAGTTGGGTTGGCGGAAGTGTATGGTAGGCAAGCCTATCTGCGGAATTCACAGTGGTGGTGGTGGTTGATGAAGATGCAACCGTCCTAAGTAGCCTAAACACCTTAGGAGACTCGCATCACAACTCAAACAACCTCAAATGCAAAGGGAACAAAATTGGTTGAGTTGCGGAAGGCGGTGGTGGAGTAGCGGATGATGTGGTGGAAGCCCTAAGCAAAGATGCCAAAGTTCCAAAAATTTGATGGAGTCAAATGGTGTTGGTAGTATTTTTATGGGAAGGGGATGTCAATAGCTTCAAAGCGAGCTAAAACGTCAAATCGGACTCCGGATGAATTAGTTATGGACAAAACAAAAATCAGCGAAATCTGAAACTACAGAGTTACGGACGTCCGGAAATGGTCGGACATCAAGTAAATTCAGTTCGAGTTAGGGGTTCGATTCGTCCGTAAAAGGTCGGACGTCCGGCGTTCGAGGCTCGGACGTCCGTAAAACTCCGGTCGTCCGGTGGGTGAAAATCAACTCGAAAATTGAGATCAGGAACGCGATTTTGGGCGGAATTTTGGGATTTTGGGGTCAAAATTGAGGAGATTTCGTGGATGAAAGATGGGAAACTTGGGAAATGCTAGATCCACTCGAAACCAAGCAAATCCATGGATCAAAATCAACAAAACATCATCAAACAAACAAATCACAAAAAAATTTGGGGCTATTTTTGGTGGGGATTTTGGATTTAAGCGAGAACACAACAAAATCAAGCTAGAAAAAGAGGTAGGGGCTCCAAAAGCGTGATCAACGTGGCTCATGATACCATATGATGTGAGGCGGAACCCTATGTGGATGATCTTCGCGTTTGGAGAGAATCCCTCGACGAAGAACGAAGAGCAGCGGAAGAACACGAGGAAATCACGGGGGAGAGCGAGGAAAACACTCAGCGAAAGAATCGGTCACACAAATGCTAGATCATTGAACACAAGAGAGATACATGATTCAAGGTCAACAAAGGGCGATACAATCGGTGGCAGTTCTTCTCCGTGAGGAGAGTGTTGATGGGAGTCCACCCTAGAAGGGTCTCTTGAATCCGCTTGGGGATCTTCTCCAGAAGAGGTCCTGAGCTCAGGAGAAGTAACCAAGTGGATGAGCAAAGCTCTCACAAAATATGAGCTAATCCTTTGCTAACCTAGAAGGTGGGGAAGAAAGAGTATATATAGTCTAGAAGGCGAAGAGGTACAAAGACTCTGACCCCAAACAAAGTCAACACCAGGCGTCGGACGTCCAGGAGTCACCGGTCGTCCGTGACTCGATTTATCATCCGGACGTCAGGAGTCTTGAGACGTCCGTTCATCAGTTAGGCGTCGTCGGTCGGACGTCAAGTAGATTCCATTGGTGCCAATTGCGGACGTCTGGAGGCGTCGGTCGTCCGTGTCTGGAGAGTGTCGGACGTCCGGAGTCTTGGAGTCGTCGAAGGCATTTGAGACTCCGCAGCTCAATCTTTTTCGTCTTCTCTTCGGGCTTCCCTCGCGGATGGTGTAGGTGTTCGTGGCGTTTGCACTCCTCCTTGTCGTCCAGTGAAGCTCGGTCATACCTATGCATGCACCGGTGGAGTGTCAAGTAGTATACCATCCTCGAAGGGAGTCAAGTGAACCACGTGTAAAGGAGAAGATTCACCTTTATGTATCAGAAGTACGAGGTGCTTACGTGTCACTTGCCAAGCAGGACTCTTGACATGGTGATGGCCAGTAAGATGCTCGCATCACAGAATCTCTTCATCATAGTCACTAGCAGTCATACCCACCATCCTCGGTAGCAATCATCACTGCGCTGAGATTGGCATTCTCTCATAAAATGTCCTCTTCCCTTACAACGACGACAAATAATATCCTTGTGTGCCTGTATGGCGCCATGGAAGAAGAAGAGCTCTGTGTAGGCCAACGGTGTACTCTTGGCGGATAGTGGTGGTTGTGCCCGCTTTCTTGTATCACGGAATTGGAGGTGGCAGCGCCCGGAGTCTTTGGTGTAGTAGAGCGTGTGGAAGTAGATGATGCCGTGGTGTCCATGAGGAAGGTGGACCTGCGGAAAAGTTAGTCAGCGCTGAGGCATGTCGATCCTGCACTTCACGTTCGACTTTACAAGCAAGATGGAATAATCGGTGATATTATTATAATCCTTGTAGTCTAGAATGGTGCGAATCTCTCTATTTAATCCACCCGAAAGCGTGCAAGCATAGCTTCATTCTCCTCAACAATACCACATCTAATCAAGCCATTTTGTAATTCGAGATAATATTCTTCTACGAATTTTTCCTTGTCTTAAGCGCTGCAATTTTGTAGTAATTCACGTTGATAATGTGGTGGAACCCATGATACGCATAGCATTTTCAAAGCAGCCCAAGTAGCTGGAGCAGGATATAATCTACAATGTTCAGACCACCAAACACATGCAAAGCTAGTGAAAGCACAAACAACAGACGGGAACACGTCTCTCCTCGGGATATTGTAAACATGTAAATCGTTGTTCAGTTTCTAACTCCCAAGTAAGATATATATCGGAACATATCTACCCTCAAATGGTGGAATATTCAATTTCAGTTTAGGGAGATGGTCATGATCTATGTACTGAAGGAGTCCGAACATTGCCATTATTTGCATGTGGGCGACCTGGTGGTTGTGGTCTTTGGTGGTTGCACGTGGTTCGATGTTGATCAACCTCATCCTCGTAATCTCTCACATAATCATCCTCCCCCCACATGGTGGTAGGAGCCAGAATATCATGAGACACGACAGCTTGGCGGTGAAGAGGGACCGGGAGGCTCGGCGGAGGGCTGTTTCGCGATGTGGAGGTAGTCCTTGTTGTTGTAGTAGAGGTGCGTTAGGTGCTGCTTGGTGGTGGTGGTGGTAGCAGCATGAGCAATTCATTAAACTTGTTATCGAGCTTTGTTTGAGCGCCTTCTCAATGCCATCTATCTTCTCCATGGCCTCTTCAAATCTATTTAGCACATCTTCCACCTGCCCACTCATCATTTGTTGAAACTTATCATGTGGCGCTTTGTTTGTCATGTTCTCCCGGTCGATCCACGTTAAACATGATCCTGCCATGGTTAGCAAGCAATAGAAACACACAAGAATATGATTGCGGACTACTGGAATTTGGGGTTGGGAACGGATCACAAATCCTGAAAAATTAAAATTCTTACCAGCAACCCCTGAAATCTTGGGATAAACCAAACTTGGATGAAGGCAAAGGGGGGTCCCGCCGATGAGATTAGTTTTGGGCTTTTTGGAGGAAAAAGGAACTTTTGGATCCGATTAAAAGCGCTCAAGGGTCCGGCCTTTGGCTAAACCAACCGGAGGAGGGCCAGCCTGAACAACTAACCAAAATTCATTTTGCTGCAAACAAAAAACAACTGGAATTTTTGCTTTTTTGGTTTTTTGCGGGAAAATATAAAGGGATGAAAACTTTAGTCAAAGGGGTGGGGTTTTTCGCCTTTTTATTGCCGGAACCAAAAATGCAGGAAAATTTCCTATTGTTTATCTAAACAAAACCCAAAAAGGTTCTTTTAAACGGTGGGGAAATTTTGGGCCTTGGGGAGGGTGGTTTCAACCCTATTTTTTTTTCCCAAACACAACGGAAACTTTCTAAAAAAACCTAATACCCTTGGTGGTATTTGGGGAAATTACGGGGTGGTAATGGTAATGGAATGGAATTGGTGGGGCGGCCTTTATGGTGGTCTTATATATTGAAGGCTTTATGGCACCATTGGTGGGCTTCCGGGTCCAAATTATCAACTTAAACTCCGCTTGGCCCCTTAAGAGGCAACTCCAGCTTGGCTCAAGCCAAACCCTTTTCCAAAGGCTAGGGTTCATTTGTAACAAAACCAAAATTTTTTCCTTTTAGGGACTTTATTTATGAAAGAACATTAACCAAAACCGAAAACGTAAAATTCTCCACCAAAATTTAATTGTACCAACTTGATAGAGGCAAAGGTGTCCGGTTTTCGATAAGATTGGTTTCGTTTTTGGGTCGACCTTTGGCGATCCGACTCGAACTCGGGCGTTCGCGCCTTAAATCCTAAACCAACTCGGAGGTTATTGACCCGCCGAACCCGGATCAACCGACCACGAGGGTTTGTTTCCTGCGAAAAAGCAAAGAACAAGCAAAAAGCCGAGATTCAATCTGGATATTGGAATAAATAAGATTGAAAGGGGCTTTTAATTGAAAAATCAAGGGTTGGGGTTCCCCAAGGCGCCTTTTGTGGCCCGGTGGGGTGAAACAACCCAATTCATTTAAATTGGGACCTAAATGGCCAACTTTTAATTTCAAAAAAAACCCAAATAAGGGGTTGGCCCTAAAAGGGGCGATTTATAAGGGAAGAGGGGTTTTTGTGGCCCTTCCTTTGGGGGTTAAAATCCTAATCTCCTTTCCCCTTCGGTTCCTTAAAAATTACCCATCTTGTTTTTTCAAATTTTAACAGGGCCTTTTGGCCCAAACTTAAATTTAAGGTATTTCCAGAACCTTAGAATAACCCGGGAAAGACATTTTAATTGGGTGCAACTTGTAATTTGGTCCGGTTATGCAATTAGGGGCTTTCAAAAGTTCCTGGAAAATTCATCGTTTCTAATCCCTTCTTGTTCCAACTTAATGGCATTATTCCTCCAATGGGTTTTGCCTCAAGCCATCCCCCAAGAGGGCCTTTTTGGAAGCAAAAACAAAAGTAATTCCAATTTGGAAAAGCAATTAAATATTTATTGAACAATTTAGAACCCTTTACCAAAAAGCGAAAGTACAGAAATTTAATTGGCGCTTTTAACTCAAAAATTAAGGGTCCCAATTATATATGGAAGGGAAGGGAGGGCCCTTGGGGGGTAAACAATTATTTTATTTCCCCTCATCAAAATGGCCTTCGGCCAAAATTCAAATGGCCCACTTAATAACCTTGCCTTTAAATGCCTTGGGGCAATTTATGGAATTAGCATCCCTTTATTTTCCCAAGGCCATGCCCCATTATTCCTTCAAATCCGTTCATCTTCCAACTCCGTTCTTGCCCTTGATGGCATTATTCTTCCATGTTGTTCCCCAATGTTCCACCTTTCCCTTGGCCTTTCTTTGGGTTGAAAACAAATGTTA
Source organism: Aegilops longissima (assembly GCA_021605205.1). Classification (NCBI taxonomy): domain Eukaryota; kingdom Viridiplantae; phylum Streptophyta; class Magnoliopsida; order Poales; family Poaceae; genus Aegilops; species Aegilops longissima. The sequence goes on from JAHIAM010003166.1 coordinate 11,155, forward strand.
TCCTTTAACGATTATATTCTTGCATTGAATCTTGGGGTCCATTTTAATTGGCCTCTTTAATTCCATTAATTAGTCCAATATATGTAATTGGGGCTTGGGGAACTTTTGATGGGTCCTCTCACACCATGGCCTCCTTTGGCCAATACACTCCACCTCTACTTCCATCTTTCAAGGTGAATTTCTCCCTTTTCACTACTCCTTGCCCCTTCAAGGATTTATTACTACTTGCACTTTCGTTGATTGCTTTATATTTGGCTCCCAAGTTCCACAATTGTTTTGGGGAGGAAAGTTCAGCTTTAAGAAACTTTTCCCATTGAGGGCCAAGGCCCCAAAAGATTGGAGGCAACCCAAACCGGAATGGCGGGACCGGAATCGGGCCCACCAGGCTTCACCCCTGGGCCGCCCGTTTGGCCAAAGTACCTCGGCCCACTTCCAACCCAAGGGAATTCCCCTTTCCCGGCCCCCGGAATCAAGCCCTTAGGGCAGAAATTGCGGGCCCATTTGGAAACAACCCAGAGCCAACCTCACCGCAAGGAACCGGCCCAGCCGGAAAATTGGGCCCCAGACCGGACATCGGCCCACCGGGACATTGGCCCCCCTGCGGAATGGACCAAAGGCCCTGACCCCCCACTTCCCCTTAAGGGACTTGGCCCTAAACCCATCCCCCCCGGGGAGGAAATAGGCCCCTTCCAGGGAAGGCGGCCCACCTCACCGGAAGGATCCACTCCCTGGGTTCCAGACCCCGGGAATCCGGCCGGGAATTGGCCCCCCTTGGGAAAGACCCGAGGTATATCCCTCCTCTTGGGAATGGAACCTTAACCTTTATCCTTTTCCCTTTGTTGGGTTATGAATTGTGATTCTTGGTGGTTTGTTTCTATTTGGAGGACTTTCCCTTGGAGTTTCCCCCTTGTGAAATTTCCTGGGTTCTTTCCCCCCTTGGGAAATCCGCTGGAAATCGGCCTCCTCTTGGAGTTAACCCCTTGTATCTTTCCTTTGGTTCAGACCTTTAGGTTTTATTTCAGGGAATTTGGAGGCCCTTACCCGTGTTTTCTCCGTTTTTTGTTTAAATCCTTTCCGGGAAATCCCCAAAAATGGCCCCAATTTTTAGGTTATTTGGATGAGTTTTGGTTTTATCCAGGAATTTGGGCCCTTGGTTTTTAGTTGGATTTTATTTTCCCCAAATTCCCCAAATCCCCACCAAAATCCCCAAATTTTTTAAATATTTTTATTTTGTGAGTTTTTGATTTATCCTGGTTTGGGCCGGTGGTCAAGCTTTCCCCAAGGCCCATCCCACAACTCCCAAGCCTTAAATACAATTTCCGGCTTCTGGGCCCATTCCCTTTGGGTGGATTCGGGACCAATCGGCCAAATCCGGCCTTAGCCGGAATTCGGCCTGGGGATTCGGGATTTTTCAGTTTCCGGAAATCATTAATTAAATGGATTTTCGTTCCTTTTCGTTTGAAGATTGCTCCCCATCCCCGATAGAGGCAAAGGTGTCCGATGTTTCGATGAGATGGTGGCTATCGTTTACGTGAATGGCCGCGATCCGGACTTCTGGCGTCCGAGGCGTGCCCTTAATTTGCTAAACCAACTTCGAGGGTTATTGACCCGCGAAACACGATCAACGACCACGGGCCTGTTTCCTCGGAAAGCGAAGAACAAGAAACGAGATTGCAATCTGGATATGCGAATATAAGATGAAAGCTTTATTGATCAAGGTGGGGTTACTGTGGCCCATGCAGTGGTTGAACACAAGCGAAATGCAGCAAGTTGCAGCTATGGCGAACTTTAATCTAAACAAAACCCAAAGGTCTGCAGGGCCCTAAGGGCTGTATATTGGAGGAAGGAAATTTCGTGGCCCTTGGTGGAGGGTCCGAAATCAACCCTAATCTTGTTTCCCCACACATCGGACTCTAAAAACAGCCTATACTTAAGTATTTCGAAATTACATGGGCCTTGGCCCAATAATAAGGTAATTGACACCTAGAATAGCCTATGGGCGAATATTAAGTGGCATCTTTATATTTCGTCCAAGGCCTCATGCACTCATTAGGGTGGCTTCAAAGTCTGGAATCATCACTTGTAACTCCGTTCTTGTTCCCCTTGCATGCCAACATCTCCATGCTTGAACTTGCTCCAAGGTTCATCTTTCTTTCCATAGTAGGCCCTTCATTTGTAAAGCAAAACAAATGTATCCAATTTAGGCAGCATCATATTCTCATGAACATTAGAATCGTTACCAAGAAACAAAAAGCGATAATTCAATTGGCGTCCTTGACTCGGTAATTGGTCGGTATGTATAGGCGAGGGGCTGGGGTGTAACAATGGTATTGATGTCCTCATCATCCTCCCTTCTTGAAATGAAGTAGTCCTCGGGGAGCTCATCTTCCTCACCCAAATAAGGCTTCAAATCTGCAATATTAAAAGTGGGACTAACCCCAAAATCTGCGGGCAACTCAAGTTTATATGCATTATCATTTATTTTCTCTAACACCTTAAATGGACCATCAGCCGTGGCATTAGCTTTGATTTAAAATTAAAACCTATCCTTCAAAATGTAACCAAACAAGATCTCCGGTGCAAAGACAACATGTTTTACCCTTATCTCCGGCAAGTTTATATTTAGCATTCATCGCTCAATGTTTTCCTTAGTTAACTCATGCATTTTTAAAATCAATTCAGCACGTTCTTTAGCATCAAAATTAACCTTCTCCGAAGATGGAAGGGCAACAAATCAATAGGTGCAGGAAGGAAGGCCATACAAATTTCAAAGGGCACATCTTAGTAGTAGAATGCAATGAGCGATTATAAGCAAATTCAATATGAAAGCATTCTTACATTTTCTTATTATTCTTCAAAACAGCCCTAAGCATAGTAGACAATGTTCTATTGACTTCTTATTTTCCATCGGTTTGGGGTGACAAGTAGTACTAAATAGCAGTTTAGTCCCCAACTTAGCCCATAAACATCTCCAAAAGTGGCTAAAAATTTAGTATCACGATCTGAAACAATAGTATTTGGCACAATGCAAGGAATAATTTCCGAAAGAACAAATCACAACATTAACACATCATCGCTTTTATGACATGGTATAAAGTGTGCCATTTTAGAATCTATCACGACAACAAAAATGCTATCCCTCCTTCTTTGTTGAGGTAAACCTAAAACAAAGTCCATGAATATCCTCCCAAGGAACACTAGGCCAGCAAAGGCATATAAAACCATGAGGATTGAGTGGGACTTAGCTTTTTGACATGTAGTGCAGCGGCCTTAAAAGCGCTCAACATCCGTCTCATCTTTGGAAAAGAAATGTGTAGCAAGTGTATCCTCCGGTCTTCTTGGCCAAGTGTCCCATTAATCCTCCTCCATACCTCCTGCAACAACAAAAGGAGCCAAAGAGCTAGCAGGAATGCATAAGCTTGTTACCGGAACACAAAACCATCATTAATAACGAACTTGTTATGTTCTTCCCTCTTTACAATTCTGCATTACATCTTTAAAATCAGCATCATGCATATTGATCTTTGATGGTCTCAAACCAAATATTTTGAAGTCAAGTTGTGAAAGCATAGTATTCGGCGAGACAAAGCATCGGCAATAACATTTTCTTTACCCTTCTTGTGTTTAATGACATAAGGAAAGTCTCAATGAATTCAACCCATTTAGCATGTCTGATTAGTTTAGCTTGACTTTTAATATGTTTCAAAGATTCATGATCGGAATGTATAACAAATTCTTTGGGCCATAAATAATGTTGCCATGTCTCTAAAGTCCGAACAAGAGCATATAATTCTTTGTCATAAGTAGAATAGTTCAGACTAGGCCCCTCAATTTTTCAGAAAAAGTATCAACAGGTTTGCCATCTTGTAATAACACACCTCCTAATCCAATTCCACTAGCATCACATTCAAGCTCAAAAGTCTTATTAAAATCGGGAAGTTGGAGTAAAGGGCATGTGTCAACTTATCTTTCAATACCGTGAAAGGCTTCTTCTGGGTAAAAAACAAAAAGGCACATCCTTCTTTGTAAGCTCATTGAGAGGTGCAGCAATGGTGCTAAAATCTCTCCGGCCTATAGAAACCAGCGAGTCCAAGAAAACTCCTCACTTGTGTGAATTTGGGCTGCGGCCAACTCTCAATAGCTTCAATCTTGGCTTTATCAACTTCAATTCCTGTGGAGTAACAACATAGCCAAGAAAAGATTAAATTCGGTGCAAAAGGTTGCCTTCCCAAGGTTACCAAACAAGCGTGCATCCGGTGGGCATTAAAAACAACCGTAAATGTTCCAAATGTTCTTCCAAAATTTGCTATAAATCATTATATCATCAAAGTAAACTACCACAAATCGTCAATGAAAACGTAAAACCGTTCATTAATCTCATGAAAGTACTAGGTGCATTAGTTAACCCAAAAGGCATGACTAACCACTCATATAATCCAAACTTAGTTTTAAATGCTGTTTTCCATTCATCTCCCAATTTCATCGAATTTGATGGTATCCCTCATAAAATCAACTTTGGAGAATATTGTAGAGCCACTCAATTCATCAAGCATATCATCTAGCCTAGGAATAGGATGGCGATAACGAATAGTAATATTATTAATGCCTTACAATCAACACACATCTGGCGTACCATCCTTTTTAGGCACTAGTATAATAGGAACAGCACAAGGACTAAGAGATTGGCTTATAACCTTTGTCGGCGATTCCTGCCTTGGCGCATAATCTCCCGTCTCCTTGGATTGATCGGTATGGTGCCGGTTGGGTAGCGATGCAAGAATTAAGTCAATTTGATGCTCAATCCCTCGAATAGGTGGTAATCCTTGCTTGCGTCTTGTGGGAAAATCGTGAACTCCGCAAAATGTTAGTAAGCGGGGGCAAAGGGAAAACCTCCTCGAATGAAAATAATGCCTCTTTGCACACAAAAGCAAGCAAACAGATTTGCTAGAATCTAGCTCATCAATATCAGATTTGGTGGCAAATAAACATGCACTTTTATTTAATTTCAGAAGCAACATTAGATGGTTTATTATTAAGGCTTCATTTGTTGCTCAAATTCTTTTCCACAATCTGATTTTCCTCTTATTTTCTCCTTTTTGCTTTATTAGCTCTATTAATATCATCTTTCAAAATGGAATCAGGAGTCATAGGAAGCAAAGTAATATTTTTATCCTTGTGAACAAGAGTAAACTGATTGTTTCTACCATGGTGTACAAATTTTATCAAATTGCCATGGTCTACCAAGTAATAAGGAACATGCTTGCAAGGTACCACATCACAATCAACATAATCGAATGTAGAGAATACTAAAATGCACCAGCGTCCGTGTTACCTTAACCTTGCCGCTGTTGTTGAACCATTGGATGTAGTAAGGATGTGGATGTGGTCTTGTGGTGAGAAAAGCTTCTCCACCATATCCATGCTAAAGTTTTGCAGCTCCCTCCATCTATGATGGCCGAATAGAAACGTTCCTTCACAACTCCCTTTGTATGGAACAAGTTATGCCTGATTTTGCTCAACTTGTAACCTGCCACTCAAAACCGTTGAGCAACTAAACATTCATACCTTCGGCATCTTGAAGCCATGTATTGCGTCTCAAGGTCGAATCATCTCCCGTGTTTCTTCATGTGTAATAAGAGCCAAAGTCTCTTTCATAGTCACTAGGGACTCATACCCACCATCCTCGTGCAATCATCCACCGGCAGATTGGCATTCTCTAAAATGTCCTCTTCCCTTACAACGACAAATAATATCCTTGTGTGCCTGTTGGCGCCATGGGAAGAAGAAACTCTGTGAGGCCCAGGTGTACTCTTGGCGGATAGTGGTGGTTGTGCACCTTTCTTGTATCACGGTTGGGGGGCCGGCAGTCGGTGTAGTAGGCGTGTGGAAGTAGATGATGCCGTGGTGTCCATGATGAAGGTCGAAACCCTGCAGAAAAGTTAGTCGGCGCCAAGGCCTCGATCCTGCACTTCCGTTCATTTACAAGCAAGATGGAATAATCGGTGATATTATTATAATCCTTGTAGTCTAGAATGGTTGAATCTCTTTTAATCCACCCGGAAAGCGTGAAGCATAGCTTCATTTTCCTCAACAATACCCATCTAATCAAGCCAGTTTGTAATTCGATAATATTCTTCCGAATTTTTTCCTTGTCTTAAGGCTGCAATTTTTGAAGTAATTCACGTTGATAATATGGTGGAACCAGATCCATAGCAGTTTTCAAAGCAGCCCAAAGTAATTGGAACAGGATATAATCTACAATGTTAGGACCACCAAACACATCAAAGCTAGTGAAACAAAAAGGCGAGGAACCACGTCTCTCCTCGGGATATTGTAAACATGTAAATCGTTGTTGGTTTCTAATTCCCAAGTAAGAATATATCAGGGAACATATCTACCCTCAAATGGTGGAATATTCAATTTTAGTTTAGGAGATGGTCATGATCTAAATCTGAAGGGCCGAACATTGCCATTATTTGCATGTGGGCGACACGGTGGTTGTGGTTTGGTGGTTCCCGTGGTTACGATGTTGATCAACCTCATCCTCGTAGCCTCCATAATCATCCTCCCCGCCTTGGGCGGAACCCAAATCACAGGGCCCGGCTTGGCAATGAAGAGGGACAGGGAAGCTTCGGGGAGGGTTTTGATGTGGAGGTAGTCCGTGTTGTTGTAGTAGAGGTCGTTAGGTGCAGCCGGTGGTGGTGGTGGTAGGCCTTGGGCAATTCATTAAACTTGATATCGAGCCGTTTGAAACTTCTCAATGCCATCTATCTTCTCCATGGCCTCTTCAAATCTATTTGCCATTGTCACCTGCCCTCATCATTTGTTGAAACTTATCATGTGGGCTTTGTTTGTCATGTTCTCCCGGTCGTCCTAAATGGCGTGTCCCGCCATGGTTAGCAACAATAAAAACACAAGAATATGATTGACGGAACTACTAGGAAGTGGTGGTGATGGTGTGGTGGGCGATCCCAAATCCGTCGAGCAAATCTCAAATTCTTACCGGTTCTTACCGGCCCGGTGATTCAACCGATGTAGTCAAAACTCTCAAAGCTTGGATGAAGGATTACCGGGGAGAGTCAAGCCCCGATGTAGATGTATTGGGTGGGGGCTTATAATATGGTAGCAAAAAAAGGTTGCAATAATCAATTCGGAGATGCAAAAGTTGAATAAGCGGCTCAACACAGTCTTTGTGGTCCTAAACAACCCGTGCTAGAGGCGAGCCTAGAACACTAACAAAATCAAGGCTACCGCGTAAACAAAGGAAAACACACTCTGGAATTTTTTTTTTTTTTTTTTTTTGCCTTTTTTTTTTGGGCTCTTTTTTTTTTTTTTTTGAAAAATCACTATAATGGGGTGTCTCAAAACTCTTGAGTCAAGGGCGGGATGGGCAAAATTTTTTGACCAAATATTTTTTTTTTTGCCGGGACCCAAAAGCTGGAAGCAGGTCAAAAAAACTTTCTATAATATTTGTCTCAATCCATTAGAAACACCTAAAAATAGGATAGCAAATTTTTTTGACAAATGCGTTTTGGAAAATTTTGGGCCTAAGGGAGGTGGTTTCAGACTAGGCGCTAAGACCCAAACTCAAAACCTATCGAAACAGAAACCGAAACTAGATGGATCTAAAACAACCCTAATAGCAAAGAACTTCGGATTGGTGGTGGATATATGGTGGTGGTATATCGCGGTGGTGGAAGCGGTGGTGGTATATGGATATGGATCGGTGGTGGTATATGGACCCGGTTGGTGGTGGTATATGGATCGGTTGAAGCGGTGATGGTAGGTGGGGCGATGATGATGGTGCGGTGGGGCGTGACAACTTATGACCGAACTTGAAACTCTAAAAGACTAGGCGCTAAGACCGGCAACTGAACCGGCGATGCAACCCAAAATTCAACAAAAGCAAAACCCTAAAAAGATTATGCAAAGGCTCGGATTGGTTCGGATATGATGAACTAACCCTAATTTTTTTTGTGGCTTTTTTGGACTTTAGGTATGAAAAACAGACTGATCTAATCTCTGAAAAAAGCGTAAAATCTCACCCAAAGAAAATCTGATACCACTTGATAAAGGCAAAGGTGTCCCGATGTTTCGATGAGATGGTGGCTTCGTTTAGTGGGATCGACCTTGGGTCCGACTCTGAAACGTCTTGAGGCGTCGGCCTTAGCAATCGCTAAACCAACCAGGGTTATTGACCCACCGAACGATCAAACCCGAGGCTTTTTTCCTGTGACAAGCGAAGAACAAGCAAAACGAGATTGCAATCTGGATATTGCGAATATAAGATGGCTTTATTGATCAAGGTGGGGTTCTTGGCGCCTTTATGCAGTGTTGAACACAAGCGAAATGGCGAAGTTGCAGCTATGGCGAACTTTTAATCTAAACAAAACCCAAGGTCTAAGCAGGGCCCTAAGGGCTGTTATATGGAGGAAGGGGAAATTTCGGGCCCTTGGTGGAGGGTTAAAATCAACCCTAACTCTTTTCCCCCACATCGGACTCTAAAACAGCCTATTTAAGTATTTCAAATTACATGGGCCTGGCCCAATAATAAGGTACCAGCACCTAGAATAGCCTATGGACGAATATTATGAATGGCATCTTGTATATTTCGTCCAAGGCCTCATGCACTCATTAGGGTGGCCAAAGTCCGGAATCATCACTTGTAACTCCGTTCTTGTTCCCCTTGCATGCCAACATCTCCATGCTTGAACTTGCTCCAAGGTTCATCTTTCTTGTCCATTGGCCCTTCATTTTGTAAGCAAAACAAATGTATCCAATTTAAGGCAGCATCATATTCTCATGAACATTAGAATCTTTAAAAAAGCAAAGTACCGATAATTCAATTGGCGTTTGTGACTCGAGTAATTGGTCCGGTATGTATGCAGCAGGGGGCTGTGGGTGTAACAATGGTATTGATGTCCTCATCAACCACCAACCCATTGACTCCATGAAAATTTCCAAAATTTGGAAGGTTTGCCTAGGCCCTCCACCATATCATCCGCTTTAATACCCGACTTCCTTCCTAACCCATTTTTGTTCCCCCATAGCATTTGAGGTTGTTTGGTAGTGACTTGGTCTCCTAAGGTGTTTGGCTGCTTAGACGGTTCTTCTTCATCAACCACCACCATACCTTCCCATAATGCCCACCATTTCCACCCCAACAACCCAATTTTGTTTGAGTTGGAGTTGTGTCTCCTAAGGTGTTTGGTTCTTAGGGACCGGGCTTCAACTCTTACACGTGTATAAAATCATTTCACTTATTTGCCAAGTGCAAACCACCACCTTTCCCCACCACTTTGGCATTTGCCTTTGAGATTTTGAGTTTTGGGTTTTCCGTTTCCTAGGGTGTTTTTTAATAGGAACGGCTCGACATGGAACAGCCCTCATCGCCATGGGGGGCAAGTAAAACCTGTTAACCGTTATTCCCCCCAATTGCATTAATAACCCCTAGCCCATTTTTTCCCTTGCCTACCGAGACTAGCCATTTGAGTATTAAGCCGTTACTTGTGCACATTAGTGATATTGATCTAACCATCCATTATACATACCCCATATTGGTATCATATCATCCGTTTGTGTCACAATTCGTTCCCATATATACAATAGCTATCTTGGTTTGTCATTATGCAAAAGTGGCCATAGAAAAAAGAAGAGAATAAGCTTTTAAGAAAGAAGAGGAGAAAAAATTTGGTAAGCAAACCATAGCCATACCACAATACATCATAATTATCATACTTGATCATCTTGGATCATTGTTCGAAAACAAGAACAATACATACATAGCATACTTGGGATGGGAGTTTATCCATTTTATCTTATAGGTTGTGCACAAGTGTAAATCCCCTATTGAGCAATCGTGCTAGTGTCTCTCTTGAGTTGTGCAAACAGTATTTTGGTGGATTCCACATTTTGAGCTCATTCCTTGGTTGCGGCCCCATTTATCTATCCGTGTGTGTGTTCCGTGTGCCACATATTGCTATTGGTCTACTTGTCCTCTTAATTTGTGAATCTCTTTCAACATTATTGACTCTTGCTAACATTTTGCATCAAATTTTTGTGCCACTATCCTCCAGAGCTCTACCATAAGCTTTACTTGATAGGTGTGAGTGAACAAGTCCGGTTACCAATTCCACCTTTTTTCTCTCCATTGGGTGAAACGGATACATCCTCAACTTTGGGAAAAGGTAACTTGGTATTGTTTATCTCATTTCCCTCACCCCTACTTTAAAGTCTTGTGATGGATAGGCAAGGCATTTCATTGGTCTACAACAACAACCGAGTTCGATGCCACGAAAACAACTCCCGGGCCAAGAATGCAAGCTCAAATGGGAGATCAAAGCCCTCATCAAGTCCTACAAGCGATCCTCCTCATCTTGGAACGGCTCAAGAGCACATGCTTAGGCTACCGTCTCCGGAAATCACATCGGCCCGACACCATCACCAACAAGAACGTGAAGGTCAAAGGCTCTACATCAACAACCGCTCAATGACTTCACCATCTCCTTGGCATCTTAAGGCGACTTAAACATCTTAATCTCCGGACATCGGCATCTTGCCAACAAGAACCTCAAGGCTAAGCTCAAGAAAGCTCCCCAAGCTCAAGTCCGCGACTTCACCGGACTACTCGCCTCGACATCGACCATGTGATTCCTTTCTATGGGACTCCAAGAACCGAGGGTACCTCGAGTGGGGGCGTTTGATGAACGACTACCTCAAGCTACATCAAGTTCCTCCCGAAGATCAAGTGAAGTCCCAACAAGAAACTTCCATGACTACGCCTTGACATGGTGGCTTCCACACCTTGAATTTCGACATGAGTTGGCCCAAAAAGAGCTTTTGCGGCGGAGTTTGTCGTCCAACCCCACGGAACAACCGGCGCCAATTGGAGAACACCACCCAGGATCCAAGTCCATCCCGTCTTAAGGAGATGGAAGATTGCCCTTCGACGAGGCGTGGGCGACCCATTTCGATGAGGTTCCACTTCATGATGGGATTCTGGACATCTCCAAGACCATCTTCCTCGGAACTACAAGTCCATTGGCACTACCATTGGTGCTCTCAAGGAACAAAAGAACTCATGAAGGCCAAGGCTTCTCCACCCCAAGCACACTTTGGCGACCAAGCTCTCGACAAGCATGGGCTAATACCACCCGATGTCCAACCCGATGAGCTCCGGCGATGCTCCCAAGTTTGACTTCCCGCCATCCCTCTTTGTGGCATTGATGGTGGAGTCTGTTGACTCTTTTCCAAGATGGTGCGGCGAGTGCGATTACGGACACCTTCAGGGACCAAAGCTTTGGAGGGCGACAAGGTGGCGAGCAAGGATGATTTCCCATCTTAGGAGGCCGAGAGTCGATGAAGGCAAAAGGTGTCCCGTCTTCGATGAGATGTTGGTTTTGGCTTTGGAGGAAATGGAACTTTGGGATCCAAGGCTTCTGACGTGCGAGGACATCGGCCCTTTGTCCTAAACCAACTCCGGAGGTTATTGACCCGAAACGATCAACGACCCGAGGGTGCATTTCCTGGACAAACGAAGAACAAGCGAAACTGAGATTGCCTGGATATTGCGAATATAAGATAAAGCTTTATTGATCAAGGTGGGGTTCCTTGGCGCCTTTGAACACAAAGGAAATGCGGAAGTTGCAACTATGGCGAACTTTTAATCTAAACAAAACCCAAAGTCTAAGCGGTTGCCCTAAGGGCATATATGGAGGAAAGAGAATTTCGTGGCCCTTGGTGGAGGGGTCGAAAATCAACCTATCTCTTTTTCCCCACATACGGACCTAAAAATAGCCTATACTTGTGTATTTCAAAATTACAAGGGCCTGGCCCACTAATAAGTGGGACACCTAGAATAGCCTCGGGCGACATTTATGAAGTAGCATCTTGTATATTTCGTCCAAGGCTTCACACCAATTATGGTGGCTTAAAGTCCTGAAATCATCACTTCTAACTCCGTTCTTGTTCCCCCATGGCATTATCTCCATCTTGTTCTTGCTCAATGTCCATCCTTCTCCAAGCTAGGGCCTTCATTTGTAAGCAAAACAAATGTATCCAATTTAAAGCATCATATTCTCATGAACATTAGAATCATTACCAAGGAAAAGTACCGATAATTTAATTGGCGTCTTGGCTCTAGTAATTGGTCCATTATATTGGCGGTAGGGGCTGTGGGTGTAACAATGGTATTGATGTCCTCATCACATGGCCTCTCACCAATACATTCATGCCATTCTACTCATATCTTGCTTTCATGCTTGTGCTATGTCATGTGAATTAGTCATGCCCACTATTTGCACCAATGACATGCTTGCCATGATTCCTTCTAATCGTTGCATCTTCACTACTAGCTTGCTTGACTTGATCGCTATGATTGCTTCCTATGTTGCATCACCCATGTTCCACTATTACTTGCTTTCTTGGGTTGATGACATATATGTTCATGCCTCTCACATGATATATCTTGTTCATTGTATCTTGTGTCCATTAGTTGCCTCTTTCATATCCACTTGTATTGAGTGCAACAATACTATGCTTATTGGTCTTGGAGACTTTGTGATGCGGAGCATCCTCAGTCATCACCATGGCAAAGAGTCCGTTTGGCAAGTGACACGTCGACCTCTACTTCACATACTCAAGGTGAATCTTCTCCTTTATCGTGCTCACTTGACCCTTGAGGATGGTATACTACTTGACACTTCTCTGTGTGCATGCATAGGTATTGTCCGGACTTCACGGATGTTGAGGAGGAAGCTGCCAGGAACAACTACACCATCCGCAAGGAAGCACTGGAGGCGGCAGCGAAAGAAGATGGAGACAACCCCGGGACCGGACATCCGGCTCCACGGAGCTTCCTGCTACAGCGCGCCTTAAGTACCTACAAGCCCGGACATCCGCCATAAGCCGGACATCGGCGCCTCCACAGCCGGACATCGGCCACGCAGCAAATCAGCGCCCCTATCCGAGAGAGCACCGAGCCGACCTCACCAGCGGACATCCGACCCATGCCGGACATCCTGCCTCCATGAGCTTGGGACATCGCCCCAGCCGGACATCCGGCTGCCTCTGTGCAGAGTGGGCCAAGGCCCATGTATCCCTCCTCACTTACCCTTAGTGGACTAGCCTATATATACTCCATCCCTTCCTCTAGTTAGGGTTAGCAAATATGATAGCTCATTCTTAGGTGAGCTTTGCTCCTACCTCTACTCTTGAGAGAGAGACTACCACTCCCATGGAGTTCAAGACCTCCATGTGAGAAGATCTTGGGATATCATCAAGACCCCCTTGGGGAAGATCCGTCTAGGATATCATCAAGACCTCCTCTTGGAGATGAACCTTACCTTGTATCTTTCCTTTGTTGTTCATGTACCTTGTGATCTTGTGTGTTTGATTGTCTAGTGGATGTGTGATTGGACTTGTTCTTGAGTGTTTCCTTGTGATTTCTCTCCGTTCTTTCCCGTGTTCATCGTGTTCTTGAGGATCCCTCCAAGCGTGGAAGATCGGCCTACAGGTTAGCCCGTATCATCTTGGATCGAGCTTAGGTTTATCACGAATTTGGAGCCCCTACCCGTGTTTTCTAGCTTGATTTTGTTGATTTGTCCTAAATCGAAAATCCCACCAAAAATAGCCCCAATTTTTTTGTGATTTGTTAGTTTTGATGATGTTTTGTTGATTTTGATCCATGGATTTGCTTGGTTTGAGTGGATCTAGCATTTCCCAAGTTTCCCCATCTTCCATAAACCAAATCTCTCAATTTTGACCTTGAAATCATCAATTTCCGCAAATCGAGTTCCTCGAGTTCATCCTCGGTTGGGCAGGATATCCGGCCCGACCCGGACATCCGGCCAGCCAAATCCGACCATTAGCCGGACATCCGGCTCTGGAGCGCATTCGCCGGATTACGGACATCAGGTCCGGAAATCGGCCCGACCCCGGATGTCCGGCCCGTGGGATTCAGTTTTCCGTTTCACCGTTTGGCCATAACTAATTCATCCGAGTCCGATTTTGGCGTTCTTTAGCTCGTTTTGAAGCTATTGACATCCCCATCCACAAAAAACCACCAACACCATTTGACTCCATGAAAATTTCCAAAATTTGGCAAGTTTGCCTAGGCCCTCCACCATATCATCGCATAGCCACCACCGACTTCGCAACCTAACCCATTTTGTTCCCCATAGCATTTGAGGTTGTTTGAGTAGTGACTTGAGTCTCCTAAGGTGTTTGACTACTTAGGGACGGTTGCTTCTTCATCAACCACCACCATACCTTCCCATAACCGTGCCCACCATACATTCCACCCCCAACAACAATTTTGTTTGAGTTGTGAGTTGTGTCTCCTAAGGTGTTTACTACTTAGGGACCACGTGCTTCAACTCTTACAGTGTATAGCCAATCATTTCACTTCCGCATTGCCAAGTGCAAACCACCACCGCTTTCCGCTACCACCACTTTGGCATTTGCCTTTGAGATTTTGAGTTTGCGGTTTTCCGTTTCCTAGGGTGTTTACTAACTAGGAGCGCTCGACATGAAAACACCACTCATCATCGCTAAGGCGGTAACCTCGACGACACCATTGTATATTCCTTGCAATTGCATTAATAACCCCTAGCCCATTTTCGTCCTTGCCTACGACTAGCCATTTGAGTATTGAGCAACATTACTTGTACATTAGGATCATTGATCTAAACACCATC